>JAHBCN010011794.1:0-25000 GCA_019359885.1 Listronotus oregonensis
TAAAGTCATTAATATCAAAGGAAAAAAAATGTAACGATAAAAGGGTCTTACTTTTCTAGATCCAAGTCCATAAATGACAAATTTCTCATACAAACTTTTATCCCCCTTTTTAACCCCACAGGAGACGAAGTTGCAGAAATACTACTATTTTTTATTTCTGTGGGTTATCAAATTACTAACTCTCATATTAAAAACATCGAAAATGATGATTTTTCTATACAAACTCCTATTCCCATTTTAACCCTCTCAAGGATGTTACTCTGAATTTAAATCTAAAAGTGAAGAGGGTGATAAACATCACACCACCTAGGCCTCAGCTGTGCTTCTCCCTAAAGGCAACTCCTCACTTAGTAAGCCGCCGATCCTACTGATTTAAAGTAGGTGACAACGTCGCCGAGGGGAATCTTCTTTCGGCCCAGGAAAGCCAATACTCGCCCAGCATGGATCTTGTCTAAGACGAGTGCAGGGCAGTCAAAAAAGAATGGCTCCACCTTCTCGTCTTCCTGTTTACAACCTCTACACAGAGAGGTATTATTTATACCCATTCTATAAAGGTGTTTTCGCAGTTGACACAGATGTTCAGTAAGAACGCCCGTGATTAGACGAAGGTTTGCCCTGGGCCTTGCCAAATAACTCGTTGGAAAAGTTATAGTTTACTGTTTCATTCCATCGTCTTGTAAACTGCTGATGAGAGTGTCTTTTGATTAGGTCCCTTATCGCAGACCCTGTCATACCTACAAAAGATTCGGGTCCAAAAGGTTTGGTCCCGGCAGCCTTCCTGACCAACAAGTCACCAATGCGGTTGCCTTTGGAGTGAGCGTGTCCTTTGGTCCAGCAGAGGGTGACCACATTTCTGCTGGAAGCGTCCACAAGGGCACGGTGACATACTAGTACCAGACCCGAGGTGTTGCGTGGTCTCCTTAGGGCTAGTAGTGTCTGTCTGCCATCCGTATGGATAAGAACGACTTTATCAGTGATGTTCCTATTGCTTATTTTTTTGCGAATATGGTTATGCCTGTGAGCTCAGTTTGGAGTACACTTGCTAACTCATGCATAACCCATTTAATGTTTAAGTTAAGAGATCTAGAATAAATTCCACATCCCGTACCTTCTTTTGTTTGCGAAACGTCTGGGCATGTCAATTTTGTAGGGTTTGTTAAAAACAAAAGATGGCTCAATAGAGTCCACTTTCGCCTGCAGTAGTGGAAGCGAACCTATCGCCTCACTCCACAAACGACGTCTCTGTGCGCCAACTCCTTCGTCGGGCATTATACCAACAGTGCGGAGGCGCAACATAGCTGTCAAAACAACCTCAACCCTCAACCAAAACAGATAATTTTTAATCGTAATCAATAGCCTAGATACCAATTTTTATATTTCCAAATCCAGAAATGAATTCTTAGCTAACGTCTCCTACTTATAATCTACCTCCGTGCTAAATTTCGTCTTCAAATGTTAATTAGTTTTTGGGATATGGTGATATAATAGCCACTGTATGAATAAATAAATAAGTGATCTTTCGCTTCTATTTGTTATTATGTAGATAAAATGATAGACCTACCTTGTAGTTTTAAATCTCAACTTTAAAAAGCCGTTTTAAAAATTTAAATCGGACCATTTGCCTAATATTCACTGCACTTGCAAGATAAGGGCCTAATTTGTTTATAGTGTGATTGAATAAAAATTATTAATGCGACAATTTTCATATCTTGGCACCTCAAAGTATACGTTATTGACTATCATTTTCCAAAAAATCAGCCCTTAATATTGAAAATTAACGGAGATACGAATTTTTTAAAAAAAGGTCTGTTTTAAACGTTTTTCCGGCTTTTCTCGGTGAAAAATGGTCGGATCGAGATTTTTCAAAAATCATTTTGTAGGTTTTTAAATTCTCTACAAACGGTCTTTTATGAGTAAGGTGATATAGCCAGTACTTTTTGTTATATTAAAAAAAAAAAAAAAAAAAAAGAAAAAGGCCCTTTTTTTAATAATTATTGTTTAAAAAAATTACCTGCAAAAAAAATTGGTTGGATTTTGATTTTGTTTAAAATTAAATTTAAAAAATATTTTTTAAATTAATTATAAAAAAAAGAAAAAGTAAATTATTTAAACGTATTAGAAAAGTTTTTTAAAATTTATTTTTAATATTTAAAACTTTGATATTTTAACTTTTACAGTAAGGATGATAATAAGAGCTGGGTTAATTTTGCCTATTGCTGGTTTTAATTGGTATAGTAGTATTATGGTTACTTTACGTTAGTTAGGTACTGTTAAGTATAATTAATTTTGTTTAAAGTTGCGTGGTTTAGTTACCCTTTCGGCCTATTATCCTTTGTCTATTTTTTTTAAAAAAAATTTAAAAATTTTTAAATTTTTAAATATTTTTTTTTAATAAATAAAAAATTTTTTTTTTTTTTTTGGGGAAAAAAAAACCTTTTTTTTAAAAAAAAAAAAGGGGGGGGTTTTTTTTTTTGTTTTTAAAAAAATTTTTTACGGGGGAAAAAATTTAAAAAAATTTTAAAAAAAAAAATTTTTTAAAAAATTTTTTTTTTTTTTTAAAAGGTTTTTTTTTAAAAAAACCCCAAAAAACCCCTTTTTTAAAAATTTTAAAAAAAATTTTTAAAAAAACCTTTTTTTTTTTTTAAAAAAATTTTTTTTTTAAAAATTTTTTTTTTTTTTTTTCCCCCCAAAGGGAAAATTTTTTAAAAAATTTTTTAATTTAAAAAAAAAAAAAAAAATTTTTTTTTTTGGGGAAAAAATTTTTAAAAAAAAAATTTGGGGGAAAAAAAAAAAATTTTTTTTCGGGGGGGGGAAAAAACTTAAAAAAAAAATTTAAAAAAATTAAAAAAAAAAAAAAAAAAAAAAAAAAGGGAAAAAAATTTTTTTTAAAAAAAAAAAGGGGAAAAAAAATTTTTTTTTTTTTTAAAAAAATTTTTTTTTTTTTTTTTAAATTAAAATTTTGTTTAAGGTTTTTTTTTTCCCCCCCCTTTTTTTTTTTTTTTTAAAAAACCTTAAAAAAAAGGTTTTTTTTTTAAAAATTTGGGAAAACAAAGGGTTTTTTTTAAAAAAAAAAATTTTTAAAAAAAAAAATTTTTAAAAAAATTTCCCATTTTTTTTTTTTTTTTTGGGTTTAAAAAAAAACCCTTTTTTTTAAAAAAATTTAAAAAAAAAAAAAATTTAAAATTTTTTCCTTTTTTTGGGGTAACGAAAACCAAAATTTTTTTTTTAAAAAACCCCCCAAAAAACCCCAAAAATTTAAAAATTTTTTGGCAAATTTTTGGCCCAAACCCAAACCTTCCCCCAAAATTTTGGGGTTTAAAAAAAATTTAAGGGGGGGATTTTAACTTTTAAACAAATTTTGGGGTTTGCAATTGCCCCCAAAAGGTTTGGGGGAAAAAATTTTTTTGGCCCCCCACACAAATTTCCCAAAAAACCCCTTTTTTCCAATTTTCTTGAAAAAAGCTTTTTTAATTTTCAAATTTTTTGGCCCAAACCCCCCAAAATTTTTTTCCGCCAGGTTTCCGGACCCCTTTAAAATAAACATTTTTTCATAAAATTTTTAAAAATTTTTAAATTTTTTTCCCCAATTTTTAAAAAAAGGGAAAAATTTTGCCCCCTTTTAAAAGGAAAAGGAAAAATTTTTCCCCGGAATTAAAATCAATTTAAACGGGGGCCCTAAGAAAGGGGGTTTAAATTAAATTTTGGGTTTTTTTCGGGGGAATGGGGGGAAAAATTTTTTTGGGAAATTTTTTTTTAAAAAACCCTTAAAATTTTTTTTTCCTTTTAAAAAAATTTAAAAAACCCCCAAATTTTTTTTTAAAAGGGCCCCTTTTCGAAAAGGGGGCCCCCGTTTTAAATTTAAATTTAATATAAAATAAATTTAAATTTTTTTAAATTTTCTTTTAAAATTTTAGTTTTAATATTTATAATTAATATGATTAATTTATATATAAAAAATATATATATATATATATATATATATATATATATATATATATATATATATATAATATATATATATATATATATATATATATATAAAAAATATATATATATATATATATATATATATATATATATATATATATATATATATTATTAAAAAATTTTTTAACAAAAAAATTTTTTTCGAACCAAGTTGAATAAAAAAAAAAAGGTATTTTTTTATTCACCAAACTTAATATTTTCAATAAAAAGTTAAATTTTTGGGGTTTTAAAAAATTCGTAAGGGGGGTTTTCCATTGGTTTCGTGAAGTCTGATACACTCGCGAGCACGATGAATTGAAAGAATTTATCTTCTTCGTATTAAACCCGACAGAACTTAAGGGACTAACAGTGTAAAAAAAACGTTGTCCTCAGTTCTGGTTAGTACAACACTTTCTTTGATAGTAATTTGAAGAGTCTTACTTATTATTACATGTTATTCAAATGAAATTCAAATATACCCGGTGGTTTAATAATTATGTCACAAAAACTTAATTCCATTTGGAGATCTATGGAAGCCACTATCTCCGACGAGGAGAAGTATACAAAAAAAAGTATATATATACTTCTAGTATTCCTTTTACGTATTTTTTTATATCCACCCTGTATTTTTGAACACTGCATCAATAAAATAATATTTTAAAAATGACAACCTGTAAATTAACAAAAAAATTTATAATTTCTGTTGAGTTATACAATTGTTAATTTTTCGTGTTATCATCAAATGCAATTATCTGCATAACCCAAAAACAAAAGATCAAGATTTTATTTTATTCACCTAAAGCAATTAAATTTGTAAATTTACAATTGTTTTCCCAATTTCCTTACTCGAGAAAAGCTTCTTTATTTTGCATAAAGACCCAAAGCCTATTACGAAGGCTTAGTATAATGCCAGAAGTGAGTGAGAACTGAAATTCGTTGCTAAAATTATCGGTTGGCGTTTTAAAAGTTTTGAAAACAGTTTACGAACTTAGCAAATAAAAATTCAAATCTATAGTATCACTGTTTATTTTTTAACATTCAATTATACAATATGGTTTATTCTTGTGATTAAAAATTAACTATTGCTTTTGGTTTTAGGTACGTACATTTTCTATACATGCCAGTTTTTACAATACTGTGTATTTAGGTAAGTCAAAATAATATTTATATGCTATTTTTAAGTTGCTATTTTATTGTTTTATTTTAAAATATCTGCAATTAAAAAAAAAGAAAAGCTTTAAAAAAACCAATATTTCTGAATTGATTTTTTTTGAAAATGTAGGTAATTTATAATATTAACACCTACATGCAGGGTAACCTGTAAGGTCCGCATTATATGGGATTTCTTTTTATTAGTAGTTCTTTGGACTTTGTTTTTAATCTTTGCTTTAATCGGGATAAAGTAACCAAAGAAATTCTTGTCACGAGATTCGCATTATCTGTGAAATTTTATTTAAAAGAAAAAAAAATTAAAAAGGGGGTTGTTTCCGTAAACATCTAAAAAAGTTATTAAACAATTTTTGTAAATGCAATTTTTAGTCCATACGCAAAATTTTAGATGTAAAGATAAAATAATTTTGATTTTTTTGTCCATTTTTTTGTAAATTGCAGCACTGTTGCCAAGTATAAGACTCAACACAAAACTCAAAACAAAACTTCTTAGTTTTGACAATTCTTAATTCTAGATTAACATTTTGCCCGCGGCTTCGCCCGGGTGGACTACACAATTTTGGCTGTTTTGGTTGTTTTCCCGTTCTCGCGGAATATTGCTCCTCCCTACCCTTCTACTCCATCGCGCCACATTACATCACGCTCCCGCGCTTTGTCTTTCGTCACACACTACGCGGTGTAGCGTGCGTCGTGCGTTTAAGCATTTTTTTTTTATTTTATCGTGTTTCATTTGTTATTATTTTGTAATATGTTCCATACACACTTTTCCTCTTCCCATTTTACCCATTTACGGGGAAGTTTTCTAAAATCCTTTCTTAGCTGACATCTCCTGTTTTTCTGGATAATCAGAAGCCTAATTATTAACTTCCATATTAACAACTTCAAAAATAACGATTTTTTATAAAAACTTTTATCCTCATTTTAACTCCCAAAGGGATGTAATTTCAAAAATTTTAAAATAGATAATTTTTATTCGTAATCAATAGTCTACATACCAATTTTCATACTTCTAAGTTTAGTCCATTCTACCCATTTAGAGGGGAGTTTCCTAAAATCCTTTCTTAGGTGACTTATTCTATTTTTCTAGATAATTAAAAACTTAATAACCAACTACCATATTTACAATTTCAAAAATGACAATTTTTTTTACAAAATTTTATCTCCATTTTAAGTGTCTTCCCTTCCAAAGGATGTAATTCTAAAAATGTTAAAACAGATAATTTTTAATTGTAATTAATAACCTAAATAACAATTTTTATACTCCTGAATCCAGAAATGATGAAATTCCACACAAACTTTTACCCTACCCCCTTCACTATACCCTTTTAGGGGGAGGGATGTTTCCTAAAACTCTTTAAAACTCTTTCTTAGCTAAAGTCTTCTATTTTTCTGGGTAATCAGAAGTCTAATTACCAACTCCCATATTTACAACTTCAAAAATGACAACTTTTCTTTACATATAACTTTTATTCGCATTTTAACCTCCCCAACACATTTTTAATCATAATCAAAAGCCTTAATACCAATTGTCGTACTTCTAAGTCCAGAAATGATGAAGTTCAATACAAACTTTCCCCCCATTTATAGTATATTACATACCCAGGTGGAAAGAGTTTCATTTCTGTCGAGAGATGCGTTAGTAGACCGAGGCATACTTCTCGAGACATGAAACTTTCCACCGAGGTTTGTATACTATTTTATTTACAACCACTTTATTCATTTCCTATTATTTTAAATTGAAATTATGAAAATTGATCCGGTAATAATTTTATTAGGCGGCCGTGTTTCGCAATTTGTATCGTTGTCATGGTAACGGGCTGTCAAAGTGTCAATACACACAGTGTAAGATAGACGCTTTAAATTTGAATAGTAATTTGTTTTAATTTCGCAAATTAAAAAAAATGTTATCAGATGAGGAATTTGAGTTTGCTGCTACTCCACCAGAAATTCGAGAATATTATTATTATTATTAGAATGCGTATGTTCGTGTTTCACTATACCATTTTGAAATATCAATATTTAATGAAATTACAAAAAAAATATTTTACTTTCCAATCGGGTGGAAAGTGAGCACTTTCCACCCGGGTGGAAAGTAGAAGTCAAAAAACGTCAACTTTCCACCTTTTAAAGATAGGTGAAATGTCATTATTACATGCATGGTTGTAAATAAAATGTTTTTCCTAGCCTCTGTTAAACAGGGATAATGTAGGATTCTAATGGTAAAATAATTTGTCAAATCGGCCCAGTAGTTTCGGAGCCTATTCAATGCAAACAAACAAACAAACAATCAAATATGTTTTCTTTATAATATTAGTATAGATAGTAAAGATATATTTTCTTTGATATAGCGCCATATTAAATGTGTGTTTTTCTATAAAATCCAAATAGGGCTATTAAAATTTTGTCACATGTGATGCAAAATTTATCTGTTTTTGACCCTGTATACGATAACTTATCTATTTTTAAAAAGGTAGCTTGTCTCGGAGTCTAATTTTCTAATAAATAATCAGAAATAAAAATTAATGCTGTTAATTTAACTTAGGATTTTTACGAATAAACTTCTATACCCACAATAGGCTAAAAAAATACCCACACGTAAACATCTTATTGCATTGAATAAAACATGTCTCTTGGACTTCCATTATTCTTAATTTAGTTAAAATATACCATGTTTAAATTTGTAACTATCTCCAGTCGTCTTCAGGTTAATACCCAATAAATTATATTTTTTAAAAGTAATGTATACGCAAAGTAAATGCACTAAGGCATAAGGCAATGAACGCGATCCTGCTTCTAACACATGAAAATCTTAGGTCTTCATAGGTCTTACTTATCTAAAATTAACATGGTTTTTAAACAGTTTTAATATCTGAAGTAACTTTGTTAAATATTCAGGATTTTGCAGATGAATGATGCTTTCATACAATTTTTTTTCAATGCTTCTTTTTCTGTTAATTCTAGCATCCAGTCACCTTGTGTGATGTCTTTCGAGTTCTTCTCTCATTGTATTCTTCCATATTATTTGATATGCACTTTAATTCATTAATTTGCTTACGACGGAGTCGTAGGAGTTGCTACATTTACATTACATTTCATGAATGCATTTTTTTAGATCCTTCTGCTTTAGTATTCATCATGTGGCTTCTTAGCGGTGAACTGGATCCAAAGGTGCTATAGATATTGTAGTTCTTTCCAATCCTTTCTAGTATTTCTAAAAGGCCGTTGAATTATGGGATAATAAGCATATAATCTTGATTTTTATTCAAGTATCGATGTTGAAGTCCTTTTCAATTTTTTAAATTTATTCTGCTGGGCCCTTGACATATGTTGTTAGCGATGTTAAGCACAGGCTGTCGTTCTCTGATCTGAAAGTTTCAGAGGGTAATAATACCACCGCACCTAAAACGCCGTCTTTATGTGGAATCTCCCTAGTTTCGGCTAATGGAGCCAGTTTGTGCCCAGCATGGAGTTCCTTTTAAATGTAAAGGCAGGACAATCGTAAAGAATATGTTCCACGGTCTCATTTTCTTGTGTCAATTAAACTCATTTTGAATACGTGTCCTCCTAGCCCGCAGTGGTCAGTTAGAACGCCCGTTAATACTCGGAGATTCCTTCTGGACATCGTAAGGTTGTCGTTCTTTATTCTTTTATTAGTTTTATATAATTCCTACCTTTTTTCAAAACTCAGCTTACTAGTTTTGCGCGTTATGCATGTGTTGTATGATCTTTATTCATGTAAATATCTTGTACTGATATCATAACGTTGTCATGTTATCTGCCATTGTGTGTTGGTTTTCTACGCACTGAGATGTGACTGTAATTAATGTTTCTCTAAACCCTGACGTCTTGAAAAAGCAGACTATTTTTTTTTCATGGTAAACTTAATAAAAAGTTTAGGTTCGTTGATTTTGGGGAAAAATGTTTAAAGTTCAAACCCTAACCACCACTGATTTCAATCTTTGTCCTTGTCTTTTTCTCCTGACATAACGATCAGCTACATAACCTGCTTTTGTAACACGGTAAATACCAGAATAAGAAAGTTTTGTTAACTCCAGTATTTTGTTAATGATGTAGATCTCGGGTTCACCTTAATATTTCTTTTTTAAAGCTGTCACTAAGTAGACTTTAAGATTCGCGGATTTCCATAAATTATCCAGTCGCCCACTGCTATGAAGAAAAATAAACTCTTTTATCAACGGTACGGATTCTGCTGGTCGAGCATATGGTTCGCTCAAAAATATTTTTTTAGAAATTTTAAAATATTTTAATAGAAAGTGCCCCCTCAAAAAAAGGGTTTTTAAAAAGAGAAGTGATTTTCTAGAAATAGCCAACGTTTTGTTTGCGTTGCGTCAAACTGTATACATATTACATTTATAATAAATGACCCTGAGTATTATCGATTTGGTGAACACGCTTCGGTGGAAACAAAAAGATAACGACACTATACCACACCTGTTGTAATTTTATTACGCATTAAAAATGGGCTAACGGCTGGGAACGTAATAATTTACGTGCTCATTATGAGTCGGCGCAAAATTTTGCAGTTAAAGGAAATTTGTGTTTTACCTTTGTTCAGGCTAAAATAGTTAATAAAAGTAGTAGTGCCAGCAAAGCAGTTACATTTTTTAAATTTCAATATTTCTTTTCTTCTTCCTCTTCTTTCTTTTTCCTTTTAATTATGATAACATTTAAAAATATTGATAATGGCACCTTTAAAAGTAAAGTACTTCGGAGGTAAAATACCCCTCCATTCGGATATCCGGCCGAGGGGTGCATTTGGGAGACCACCATCAAAAAGTTTGATATAATTCACAAGTATATGTGGGCTTAACTCCAACGTAAACTCTGTTTACCATTATCTTCAATCTTCCAAGCCCCAAAAACTGTTTTTTACCGAAATTTCAATAAGTTTCAAAACATCAACCAACCATCTCCTTTTCTCAAGTAACGAAAATTTATGTGCTGTATGTACCTGTTACCATCTGACAATTCCCACACCGAGTTCTTTGACTTCCTCTCAATAAAGATAGACACTTTTGTTTTCCAGTTTCCAATAAAGACTGTCTAGGTTCTACAAAAACTAACACACAAGGCAGAGCAGCCGAAACTTTCGCAAACAGCAACTAGCGCATCAATTTAATTATGGAACCTACCAACTTTCCTAGGGTTCCCACCCATAAGTCTAACCCTCCAGATCTCTTTCTTACTTCCAACCCCGAACTCTACCAAACATCAGTAACTGCTCACCTTGGAGGTGCATTCTCCTGTCTCAATTAAAAAATGTCGCAAATGAGTCTGGATTACCCGTTTTCTTTCACATTCTTGTGTTATATGCGAGTCTTAATTTTGAATAACAAAACTTGGCAACAGTGTAAATGTGGATATCTAAACGGAAAAAGTCTCTTAAAAAAGCAAATAGTAAGCATAACCTATAAAATTTCAATCGTTTACCGGTGATTTTATATTGTGTATAAAACGAAATTAATATGGTTAACTTTTTCTTAACGATTCAAATAAAACAATCTTTAAAAAAAGATAGGTTAGTGACAACAATCACCAACGAAAATTTATTTCTCGAATGGGTCCTACGATAAACCAATATACTGATAACGTCTCACATGCTGTGTGATAATATTTTGAAGCCAACAGAGAGAGATAGCACTACCAAACATAATATAAATTTTCCATAAGTCTACCTCACGATGGAGAGCTTCCAACTGCGCATGAGTAAAATTCTAACATCCTATTGGCTGGTTATCACAACGGTTATCGATCGTTTGGTTGTTTTGACGTGTGACGTGACACGGTGACATTCTTCGTTGTTCTCGCTTGTGCTCTTGTGCATTCTTTTTTAAATTTGGTTGGTGATTTTGTTTTGTGTGTGGACTATTTGGACAAATTACAAGATTTTTCGTCTCTTTTGCAATGGGAATTCACGACCTCTGTTTTTTGTGTAATTCAAAGAGAGGTGTAAACCCTACGAAAAGCTTTTATAGGTCAGTACCTTCATAAGAAGTAGTATTAATAGCGTGGGTACGCCACATATAAATTGGGATCGGAAGGGCTCCTCGAATAATTTTAAATATTGGAGAAGATTTAAAAACACACACATCCGCCGGAATCGTTTCAGTGGATTTATAAAAATACGCGCCTTTCTTTCAAAAGTCGTATTATTATTTGTCTAAACTTTCACCAATACAAAAAGAGCTCTTAAAGCATGCGCAGATATGCTGACTCCATCTTGAGATGGACATATACGTTATTATATGGGACGTCGAATATGCCTTTCTCTCGCCCTTGGCTTCAATTATATGTCAATGTAAGCAGTATATTGGTTTATAAGTGTATGGGTTCTACCCATCAGCAAAAATGTCGATGACATTCGAGAATCCAAATTTTCGATGCGCAAAACTTTCTAGCGACATTATACTGATGTTGTATGCGATACTGAGTATTCGAGATTAAAGAATAGAGCGCTAGGACGTATTTTTTATAAGTCACCTGATATAAATATTAAACGTTTTAAGGGCATTCATACAACGCGTCCTAGATGAGGAGGGTCAGTATGGACATCTCGGAAAGGATAAGAGACACAAAGTCGGTTAAATGGAGGTAAAGTTGTCATTTACGTGTCCAACAATATGCCGTTTGAAAAGTTTTAAAATTCCGAGTAGTTCCGGAGATATCCAGAAAAAAGAAAAATTTTGGAAAATCGTTTTTTTTTGACTTTGTTTAAGAACGAATTTTAAAATAAATTGCACATTTACATTGTCACCTTTTTCGCTTCATCTAATCACAAATAACATCTTCTAACTGTCGACTCCAAAACATTTGTCAACATTTGTGGCTTAAGACTTTGAAAGGCTTTAGGTACCAATATCCTAAGTTCGTTTTCGAAGTTGTGTTTATAAACATAATTTTCGACGTACCGCCAAAGGAAAAAATCTAGCAGTGTTATATCATGCAAACATGCTGGCCAAGGGGTTTCAGAGTACGTGCTAATCAGTGTTTCAGGAAAGCTCACAGAAAAGTACTCCTAACTGCTCTAGAATTATGTGCAGCTGCACCATATTGCTGAAACCGACACCCGTAAGATGCCATAAGGGACAGATTATTCAAAGCTTTATTCCAATAGTTTTGGAGTAAGTTTAGGTAGCGCTCAGATATTCAATTATGATTATAAGAAAAAGGACCTTTTATTTTTTGTTCCTAAAATTGCAGCCCACCTATTAAATCCAAACCGATGTTGGTGTCTGGACTCTTTGCATAAATGTGGATTTTCTTTGGACCAGTAATGAATATTACCTTGTATGGAAAATTTTCGATCTCCTGACATTTTCTGGTGAACCACTGGCAAAATATTCGACGTCTTTCTGTATCACCTGGCCTTTATCCTTGGCAAATTCTGTATTTTTATGTATGAAAACTTTCTTTCCGTAAAATAAATCGTGCTGTTGATTTTGCTTTACCTACATTTTCTTCAATTTGTCGGGTTAATATTCTAAGATTTTCAGAAACAGCTAATAGTACGTTATTTACATTTTCTTTATGTGCTGGGCTGTTTTCCAGATAGAACTGGTTTTTTAAATGAACCGTATTGTTGAGATTTGGCACTAACTTACTAAATGTTCTTTTTTTGGTTGTCTTTTTTGGATACTTATCCAAATACATGCGCTCCGCCACATAACAGTTTCGGTAAGTCAAGTAAAACAATCAACGCCTCGCCATCTTAATTATTTGTTTCCAACGCCACTTTTTTCCCAAATCCCAAGTCAACAGTAGTTTCATATAATGTTTCTTTGTGTTATTTACTCATTAGTTTGTTGTTTATTATTGTTGTTTATTAAACCAGTCTAAATCTAGAGCTTACTAATAAGATATTTTTTTATTAAATTATGTGAAATACAGAACCGTATCTCCAAATTTGCAATTTGGTCAAAGACCCTCGAAACTTTATTAAACAATAATATGTTCTACATCGTTGGATTTGGAATAAAAAGCTTCTGATTCCAGTTTTAAAAAATCAGGGCAGTATTTAAAAAACAAAGTTGATGATCCCCCGAAGGCGAAACGTCGGATTACAAAACCATTAACGCCATTAGATATAGTGGAAAAGGTAGCAATGTAAGTGCGATTTATTTTAAACTTCGTTCTTAAATAAAGTTAGGAAAAAAATAAAACAATTT
Organism: Listronotus oregonensis; assembly: GCA_019359885.1. Lineage (NCBI taxonomy): Eukaryota > Metazoa > Arthropoda > Insecta > Coleoptera > Curculionidae > Listronotus > Listronotus oregonensis. The sequence continues at coordinate 13,323 of JAHBCN010011794.1, forward strand.
TCCAAAATTTTGCCTCTTCCGGAAATCTCTGGAATTTTAAAACTTTCTAAACGGAATATTGTTGGGCATGTAAATTCGCAACTTTACCTCTCTTTAACCGCCTTCGTATCTATTATCCTTTTCGAAATACCCTTACTGGCTTCCTCTTATCTTGGACACGTTGTATACTCATCATAATGTAAGGTTTAACAGCTTCTCTTAATACCAAGAAATCCTCTGGTCCAATTGGTACACCAGCAATAGTCCAAAAGATGTACTTCCAAACTTGCACCTACCCCTTACGGTAAAAAAAATCGTTAATTCTCAAATTTAAAAGTATTTAGAAAAACCCCAAAACTTACATTCAAAATAGTAATGATTTCGTTATTAAAGATTCACATTAAATGTTCTTTAGTTTGTTTTTTATTCGTGGTACCTAAATTTTCTCCATAATCGAGGTATATCAATTAGTGCAGATGGTTACTCTTCTAGCTTTCACCAAATTAATGCTGGGGTACCCTAGGCACATTACTCGCACCAACTCTATTTTTACTTCACATTGACGACCTTCTCTTATTCACAATTGACCCAATTTATAGTTTTGTTGGCGGTAGTACTCTTCATTCTAGTATTTATTTTTTCAAGTCAGCCTCTTAACCTGATTTGAAAAGCAAGATCAGGGTAATGCACCCTCACAGGATCTTTAAGTAACTTTGGATGAGGGCACCAAAAATCTTGTCTATTTCAATACCTCAAAAACGAAGTCATGTTCGTTGTCGCGAAAAAGTTTACAACTAATTTGTTACTAATAAGCGGCCACGTTCTGCAGAATAAACAATAATGAAACTTTTTGTGGGTTACCTTTTAAACAGATTTTATTTGGCACAAGCATATTATATCCAGCAAGTATTTCTTTTCTTTTTATTCATATGTAAAAATCCTTAATCAGACCCTGCCTGTAATATTGATGCCGTGCTTGGGGAATGGCGTCTCCACAACTCTTAGAGTTGTCTTATTAATGAACTGATATCATTAGATATCGTGTAAATAAACTGCCTCTTCGCTTCATTTAAAACAACCAGGTGACATTAGTACTAAGACTTAAGCCTTCGTAGAATGTTTAAAAAAGAAAACGGGCGAAAAAATTAAAATATTTATGTTAAGTTAAACTGAAATTTAACACAGGTTATTAAAAACTATACGAAAATAATTTTTAGGCGTTTTTCTTTTTTATAAAAAAGATACTATATTTTTAAATAAAACCAACCATACATTTTAATAAAGTAAATTAGAGATAATACTCTGTATATGTGTATATGCTACAATGTACGCTTACGCTTAAAATGAATTACCAATAATTGCATCAGAATTTATGATTTGAAAGAGAGGAATAACTTAATACCAATTAACACATAGAAATCATGTCATGAATTTTAATCATTTTAATGTTCTATGGTTTTAAAACCATAAAAAAGTAAATATACATATGAAATAATAAAATTGGTTACACTTCGATGGTGCTCTTTTTTATGTTGTATGAATATAAACATTAAACTTTTTTACCAGTATTGAAGTCTAGTGTGAAAGGTTTTATTTCAAAAATAATTTTTTTAACTATACTGTGCATAATTAAAAATACAATGAAAAAACTAAGATAACCAAGGTAAGCCCAAATATTCAGATTCTATTTAAATATAAAAGATGAAAGGCTAATTTTTATATAAAACTGAGAAATTCTGGGCAATATCCCACACAGATGATACACTCTTTTCTCTTACAATGGTATGATCAATGATACTGGCATCAAACGCGTTATTTAATTATTTGCGAACAGACTTCATGATATTCATGGCAGCCACCCTAATGAAACAATTTTTTAGACAACTGCAATAAAATTCTGCATAAATTTTCATCCAAAACATGCTTCATTTCACGATTTCCAGAAATACTGGCTAAAACACTAATATTTTGCGAAAACTGTTTTCTGGTTTTATAAATATATTTTCTCTAGTATCCACAAATTTAAACAATTATTTTTTTTTAAAAGTGACTTCCTTTAGTGGTAAAATAAATGTTTTATTGATTAATGTACCGTTACTTTTAAAGTATTTTATATTTATTTTCTTCTGCGTGCAATAAAACATTGAAATCACCCTTATTTCTCACATTTTCTTTCGTAATTTTTCGTATTTCCCCTGCTGCGGTTACTAATAACCGTGACCTCGTTTCGATTTTTTACATTTCTTTTCAGGTTTAGTATTCTTGGGTGAAGTTTTTTTTTATTAAATTTATAATTAAAACAGATTATTTCAAAAAGTTATTGACGTTTCGTTTATCGTGGTAAGCTTTTTTAAAAGATGTATTGATTTCGGGGATTACCTACAGTATACGTTTCTTAATTACTAATTTTTTTACAGAATATACTTAATTTATAAAAAAACAATAACAAGACAGTAACCAATACATTTAAAATTAAACTAATTAATCACGTTACTGCGCGCACCTCGAATTAATTGTTGTTTGTTAACATATTTTGTTTTAATGGGAATGCAAGACTATTTTGATGTTCGAACTATTTTTTATTTAGATCTTAGTTTTTATTTTTATATTGGTATTTTATCGCCATGGAAAAAAAGAGATTGTTTTTCTAGTTTTATTTTATTTAACTTATTTACTTTTTATAATTTTTACAGAAGAGGGAAAAGTATTTTACATATTATACAGTTTTAGGCAAATGTTTTGAAGTCTGATAAAAACTATCATTAACAAATTAGGTTATGGTAAATTTGGCTTAAATGTTTGATGTCTTGCTTGTCATTGACAACTTCTCGTTCGTTTTTTATATGTAACATTTCTTTTACCAAAAGCTTGTAAAAGTTTTTGTCTTGGGTGAGTACTTTAGTGTTTACAAAATCAAAATCATGTTTTTGATGGGCTTCATGCTTGTGTAAAGCTGTAGAAGCGGTTTTTGTGTATTTATGACCGTTAAGTCTGATGTCCAAGTATCGTGTTGTCATGACGATGTACTTTTTTGGAGTTTAGGCAAGGCTTTGAATATATTACATTGGACTTCTTATTGGTGGGCACCTGGCTTTTTAAAGGACTCTAAAGAGTAGATTTGAGGTTTTGTGCCTTATGACATACAAGTCTTTTATGCCCTAGTCCCGAAAATCGACAGGCTAGCATCGAAGCAAGAAATTAGTATAATCAGTATCTCAGAAGCAAAATACCGTTTTAACAATCGGATAAAAAATAAAGTTCCCACTTGCTCAAATGGCAGTAAAGCCTTCGGGTCCTTTGCCAAAAATATTAGTCAAAACTTCTGCACAAATTCCTTTCCACCTCTAATCTTTTAAGATTAGAATGTTTCTATCTTTAAAGGAAAAGCCGAAATATTTGCCAAACAATTTGCTGCCAATTCTACCCTTGACCCTCCTGTTAATTTTCTTCTTCCAACAGTTGCTTTTGTTTCTCATAAAATATCCAAGATCATTTTTAAAGTCAAACAGATGAAGCGTATTTTTTATTCTCTTAATACTAAAAAAATTCTGGGCTGGATGGCATACCAGCAATCGTCTTAAAAAAATGTGCTTCCGAGCTTGCACCTATCCTAACTCGCCTCTTTCGAATCCCTTACGACACCGGCATTTTCTCGGAGAGTTGGACAGCTCCACGTGTGCAACCTATCCCCAAGAAAGGATGCAAAACTCTCCCCTCTAACTATAAACCTATATCTCTTCCTTCTGTTGTTTGTAAAGTAATGGAAAAATTCATTAATTCCGAAACCTTGAAGTATCTGGGAAAACACATAATCTTACATGACAGACTGTATGGATTCCGTCACAGAAGATCCATGATTTCTTTTCTTTGTGTTACACAACTGGAACAAGTCCCTTGAGTTTCTGGTGAATCCCAGATCGTTTCTCTTGACATATCAAAAACTTTTGATCAGGTCTGGCATGACGGGCTTGTTAACAAACTTTCTTGTTACGGTCCTCCACTTAAGCTTTGCTCTTGGCTCTACAGTTTCCTTTTTAATCGACGTATATCAGTTATTGTAGATGGCCATTCTTCCAACTTCTACCAAATTAACGGTGGGGTGCCTCAGGGCTCAGGATTGGCAACCACTCGTTTCTTCTACACATTAACGATTTTCTCTCTTCCACAATCAATCTCATCCATAGTTTTGCTGACGATAGTACCCTCCACTCTAACATTCAATTTCTCAAGACAGTCAATAAGCCTAACGTAGGTCAATGCGGATGTCTTTCTTACAAGACCTTAAACATATCTTGGATTGGGGCGCCAAAAATTTTGTTCAGTTCGAGAAAAAAGTCTGCCAATGCTCATCCGTTACATATGAGCGGCCAAGTTCTGAAGAACAAAGAGTCGTTTAATCTTGTCGGTGTTACTTTTGAGAATAACCTCAACTGGCACAAACACATTACATCCATAACCTCAGTAGCTTCAAAAAAACTTGGTTTCTTTTTTAATCCAAAATATTTCTCTTCTTCCAATCTGTATACTCTGTATGTATCCGAAGTCAGGGGAAATGGCGTCTCCTACAAAACTTTGCATTTTGGACTCCATTCAAAGAAGAGCTGTTCGTCTTATTAATGATTCCACAACACACCAGAGCGTTCAGACTATGGAAACTGCTACCCGCAGAGAACCGATGATGTATCGCAGTCATTCGAAAAAATTATTTTAAGGTTTTCCTACCAAAAATCAATTCCTGTCTTTTTCTAACACATGGTTTCTTATGGAAATTGCCATTAATATAAATTTTTCGAATGAGTGCATTACATCATTGGTTTTGGGACCTTAGAAGCTCTAAAAATACGTAATAAAAAAGCCAGGCCGTATTTAAAAAAACAAAGTTGATGATGGCAGCTCGAAGACAAAACGTCGGTCTGTAAATCTAATCACACCGTCTTGTAGAACAGAAAAGTAGCAATAAGAATGTAAAATTTATTTTGTTATATCTATTTAAATCTATATAATATATATATATATATATATATATATATATATATATATATATATATATAATATATATATATATATATATATATATATATATATATATATATATATATATATATATATATATATATATATATATATATATATATATATATATATATATATATATATATATATATATATATTATATATATATATATATATTATATTTATTTTGTCTGTCCACGTGATTCTAAAGTTATGACTTGAGCTAAAATCATGAAATTTGGCACAGTGGTAGTCTTTAATAGTGGCTAAAACCTAACGAAGCCCGTTTTTTGAATTTCGCCCCGGGACAAAAATAGGAGCAAAAAGTGTTTTTACCGTTAGCCGTATGGAAGGCGTCTTACGGAGACAGAGGCGACTTAATATTGTCTCTCCCTGGCGGAGACAGGCTTTTCATCTAGTAGAGCCAAAAAAAAAATAGATCGCGAATATTCGGTTTTTTTCAAAAATCTTCGGAAGTATTTCAAAATTTTAAATTTTTAAGGTGGCATTTTGATCAGCATCAAATTGCGCAACTTTGCCTTCATTTAATCGACCTTGTATCTCTTTAAGGTTTCGAGATCCCAATGATGAGAATCGAATTTGGGACACCCTGTACAGTGTTTGAAATATAGGAAAAGTATTTTTTATATTAAATGTTGTATTTTATTTATTTACTTTGTCGACAACTCTAAATATTGCTAGATTAGATTAGATTAGATTAGATTAATTGATCGGAGATGGCAAAAAAATGACCTCCACCACTGCAACCCCACCAGATTTATTGTGGTTTCTCCTATCGTTCTTTAGAGTACCTTGTCCAGGCCCGTCTTCTTAACTAGACTCCAGAGTCTTGACACTGGCCACTCCATATATCTTGCCGGTTTTAGCTTTTCCTTACCAAGCCTAGTAAACCTAAGCCTACATAGTGCTTCGCAGTGGCACCACATATGTACGGCTGTTTCTTCAGCCTCCTGGCAGAACCTACACAGGCTATCCTCACCAGGCCTATTCTTTCCAGGTGCTTGTTGAGTTTGCAATGTCCTGTTAGTTGACCTACCGTTATCTTTACGACCTTACCACTGTGGCTCAGTAGGTCCGAGGTAAACTTGGCCGAGCAGGTCTTAATGAACTGCTTTGCCTGTCGTTGTCCCGGTGTTTGTACCCACCAGCTTTGAAACTGTCTGTCTACCCAACTCTTAATAGATGCTTTAAAGAGACCTGCCGAGATTCCACAGAATGGCTCAGGGCCTATCATTTCCATGGCTGATCCTCTTGGCTAGGTCGTTGGTCTCTTCGTTACCTGGGTGGCCCTCGTGGCCTGGTACCCAGGCTACTGTAAGTTTATTTGCAACCTTTTTCCAGGGCCTGTATACAGTCCCCCACTAGTTTGGAATTTACTTTTGGAGAACTAAAGGCCTTCAGGGCCGCTTGCTAAATGATTATGTAATTTTATTTATTAAAAACAATAATTACCTAACCGTCGATTTAATCTTTCTTTGGCTCAAATATAATAAGTTAATATTAAAAGGTCGCTTTTAGAAACGTTTTTTATGTTGTGAAAGTCAAAGCCTAGCTTATTTATATATATATTTCTTATTTATTTCCCATAACACGATTTTCGCTGAAAATAGCAGGATCTTTATAAAAACAAGAACCAAAAACGACAGGTCTAAATGCCCTCGAGACATTCTGAATTCGGGAACACTAATTAAGGTGAAAGCTTTTTTCTGTATTCGAGTACAACGAATATAGCGAAAAAATGTTTAATAAAAAAGTTGCGGGCAGCATACAACTAAGTTTTGTGTTGACTGTAAATATTGTTTTTTTTTTAATGTAACCAAAATATTACCCAAATTTTATTATTATTAACGTCTTTGGAAGTTAGGTGTCTTGAACTTCTGTCTAAAGTTAAAATTAATAGGAGTACGTATTTGATTTATGATGGTTCAGCATCATCTTGTCTCTCATTTTGTACCCACTTTTGTAAACTTTGTGTGGAACTTTATTTCTGGATTCAGAAGTATGAACATTGTTATGTAGGTTATTAATTACAATTAAAAATTAGCTGTTTTAATATTTTTGAAATTACATCCCTTGGGAGCCTAAAAATGGGGATGAAAGTTTGTATGTAGGCTATTGATTACGATTAAAAATGATGTTATAAATTTTTTTGAGTTAAATATCTTTGGGGTAAGGGATTAAAATGGAAATGAAAGTTTATATAAAAAAATCGTCATTTTTAAAGTTGTAAATATGGCTGTTTTTGATGAGGCTTTTAATTACCCAATAAAATAGAAAATGGTAGTATTTTTAGAACTTCCTCCCCTAAGGGGGTTAAAGACGGATTAAAGTTGTATGAAAAATAAGTAGTAACTCATTCACAAATGCCATTTATATTTAGAAAATAATAACAAATGAAATACAATAAAATAATAATGTTCAATCGCAGGACGCGCGCTACGCCGCAAGGTGTGTGACGAAGAGCGAGGAGCGTGATGTGATGTGACGGGGGCCAAATACATGAGGGCAAAGATTGTTGACGCACGTCAAATGTATAAAATTTTTCCGCGAGAACGGGGAAAAAACAGCCACAATTGCGTAATCCACGCGGGCGAAGCCGCAGGCGAAATGCTAGTATGAAAATATTAAGTATAGTTTTTATATAGTTTAAAGAAAAAAATAGAAGCTGTTCTGTTACTTAAAATTGAACAGCAAACCATCAGTACCGCTTGTGGAAAAGTGGCGCATAGAACCTAAAAAACCAAAATCTGTACAAAAGTTAGCTTCTCTCTGTTTTCTAAGAGAAACCTGTAGAAAAAAAAGATATTTTGCCCAAAAAATTGATCTATTGTAATTTAATCCCTATACTATCAAAAGGACTTTTGTAAAGAATCAAAAAACAAACAAAACGTTTTTTTAAACCTTATCGGTGCATTTTTGGCTAAAAACAAAAATGAAAAATGGTATTTTTCGTTTTAAGTAGGGCATATTAACTATTGAACAGGAAAAATTGTAAAAAATTTTTATAAATGAAATTAAACCTAAAAATATTTTTAAAATTTATTAAAAAAATTTAAAGAGGAATTTATTTTAAAAAAAAGGTTTAATAATTAAATTAAAAAAATTTTTTAAATTTATAATTAAAATATAAAAAAATAAAAAAAATTTTAAAAAAAAATTGTTTTCCAATTTTTATGGTTTTTTACAATTAAAAAAAAAAGTAAATGTTTTAAAAATTTTTAGGGAATTTTAATAATTTTAAAACCAAGTTATCCTTTTGGGTTTGTTTATAAAATATCTACCATTATAAATCAAGTTATGTTTATGACTTCCTTAAATGTAATATGATTTTAACGAAGTTCAACAGAGTCAAAGAGTTTTTTCGTTACTTTTAAAACAGGTTTTAAAGCATTCTTCAAGTTTCTTCAATTAATATATTTTTATCATCGGTTTAAAAGCTATTTATATCGCTTTTAGGGTTTCATAAAACTATAGGCGTGTACCTAGTTTTATACCAGATCAAAAGAAGACTCTTATAAAACAATTACTCTAAAACTATAACATCTTTAAAACTATGTTGCTGTGCTGAAACGATTTTCATTATATCCGCGCCATTTTCTTGTAGAAGTGTAGTGTTAAATTTGTGTAATAAAAATATTGCGATGTCTACTTTTTTGGACAAGTGGTTACATACAAAGAAAAGCGGCAGTTTTCATAGAAAATGGCAATCTAAAGAAAAAGAATAAAACATAAAGATAGTGAACTGATAATGTTGTGTACTAATACCCAACGCAACATATCTGTAATAGAAGAACGAGAAGGAGAGGAAATTAAGGACATCAAGCAACTTAATGTTTTTCGACCGAGGCCAAACGCGCACGGCCGCATGGTTGTCAGATCACTTGGCTTTATAATAATTTAAAATTCAAAATTTGGAACACTTTGAGAAAAATCGTCGTATATTTTTTCAATTGACTTGAAAATAAAGTTCTAATTTCGATTTTAAGAATAAACGGAATATTTAAAATTAGGTAAAAATTGGCGATTTAAATTAAGGCAAATATTTTTTTTCCAAAATTTAAAGTACAAAAAAGAAGAATGTATCATTAAGAGCCTCAAAAATGTCCCAGAAAAAAATATACCCCAAAAATTCCATAAATTAAAAAAATCCCTCAATTTTTAGGGAAAATACCCTAATCTGGCAACCCTGGCACCGCGTGTTCCAAAACTACATACAAGATAAATACACGTGAAATACACCATAAAACTATTTGGTCTAACCACAAGGCTACTTAGTGGGCCTACCTAGATCTAAAAGGTTTTAACCAAGTGTAAATTGCCTGAGGCAAGATGTTTTTTATTTATTAGGTATATACTAAATAATTCTTAAGTAAAATTGGCTTTATTGTATCATTTTTCAATTCAATATGAATTTTTGAGTATTCCGCCATTTTGGTTAAAGAGAAAGGAGGAGGTAAATGTCGGCCATGTTTGTATTTGGCATTTACCTTAAAAACAAATCTTGAAATACATTATTCTATCAAAAAACTGTATAAAATCATAAAAGAGTACCACATACATGCATAATTATCAGTTATAAGACTGGTCTTTGTAACACAAATTAAATCTTCTTAATTTTTTTATTAAAAATTATGTTAAGAAAAATATTACTTATTTTGCGGGCGCATTATTTTTTTTGTGACTATCTAATAGCATTTCATCAGAGAAGTGTGATTCGTTTATGTTTTTCGAGTTGTAGGTTCACATTTTCAGTCGTCCTATACTATATCTACTTACAAAAAAAATTTTAATACACCTTATTGATGGCTTCTACTTGAAATATCAAGGGGAGTAAAATAAGTATTTCATAGACGGTATTCATAAATACAAATTAAAACCGAATGTATTAGTTTAGCAATTTCATAATCTACAGAAACTCTTAGAAATAATTTACCCGTTTAAAAACTAATAGTAATTTAACAAAACCCTAAATCCTTATTAGAGCATTAGACTGATTGTCTTTTTGATAAAACTTTGAACACTTTTAAAATAGTTTTATTATTGATTCAATCATGGATTTATAGTTTACTTAAGGAGTATTATAAGAATGTAATGAAACGACAACTAGGTTTTGAAAATCTTTATATTTGGTTAAAACATTAATAAGTTCTCCACTTTTTACTTAAGAGTTTTATTCCAGTTTTAAGACGTTTTCAAGAATACTAGTTTTAAACAGAATATTAAAAAACTTTATAGTACCGTTTTAATAAATTTTTTGGGAAATATATATAAAATATATATATATATATATATATATATATATATCATATAATTTTATATATATATATATATATATATATATATATATATATATATATATATATATTAAAATATATATATATATTTTATATATATATATATATATATATATATATATATATATATATATATATATATATATATATATATATATATATATATATATAAATTTTATATATATATATTTTAAAAAAAAAAAAAAACAATTTTTTTTCCCCCCAAACCCCCAAATTTTCTAAAAAAAAAAATTTTTGGGGGTTTGCTGTAAAAGGGGGGATTACAAAAACAAAAAAACCCTTCCCCGACAAAAAAGACAAAATGTTATGACAAAAATAAAATTAGCAATTTAAAAAGGGGTTTTTTTAAACGTCAAAAAAAGGGGCAAAAATTTTTAAATAATGTTTACTACAAAAAAAAAAAGCATATCAAAATAAAAATATATTTTGTGAAAAAATTTAAAAAAAAAAAAAAAATTTTTTTAAACAAACATTTTAAAAATTAAAAAATAAATAAAACTTTTTTAAAAATTTTATAAAAATTGAAAAATTTTTTTTCTTTAATTTTTTTATTAGACAATTAAAGTTTTTTTTCCCCTTTGCGGGGGCCCCCCGGTTTTTTTTTGTCCCAGTGGTTTAAAAGTTTGGCTACATAACCCAAAATTTTTAATCGGTTTTTATCCCAAAAAACATGCTTACATTTAAAAAGTTTTAAAAAAAAAAAAGGACTTTTTGTTTTTTATTTGAAAAATCTTGGTTAATGGAAAAAACCCAAATGCTTTAAATTTTTTTTTTTAAAAATCATAAACCCCTTTCCCTTTTTCCCCTTCCCCTTTTTTTTAAATTTAAAAACCCCACTGAGTGGTGATTAAATTAGCATTTTTTTTGAACGGTTATAAAATAGTTCCCAAACTCCATCCTTATTTCCCCAAAAAAACCCATTTGACATTGCCCATTGGTAGGTTTTTTTTGGGTTTGGTTAGTTGGGTTTAAAAAAACTTTTTTTAAACGGAAACCCCTTAAAAAAATAAATAAACTTTTTTTAAATTTTTAAAAAAAATTAAAAAATATCTTTTTTTAAAATTTTTTAAAAAGCTTTTTCCTTTTGGGGCGTCCCGTTTATTTTTTTGTCCCAGTGGTATTTTTTTGGCCCCCTAACCCAAAATTTTAATGGATCTTTACCCCCAAAACATGCACATTAAGTGTTTAAAAAAAAAGGGCCCCTTGTGCTTTTGATTGACTTAAATCTACATAGTTAATGGAAAAAACCAAATGCTGTAATTTTTTTTTTAAAAAATCCCCCAAATTTTTCCCTTTTTCCTTTCCCCATTTCTTTAAATTTAGAAATCAGCTGGTGGTGATTAAATTAAT
>JAHBCN010011795.1:0-28231 GCA_019359885.1 Listronotus oregonensis
ATTCTGAGACTTTTATGGCTGTAGGAAGTTACATTCCGACTTGTTTTTTTCTATCGTTTTGCACTTACTAAGCACTTAAATGAGCTGGGGGTTGCGAGTCTCTTAAAAGATGTTTTGTAAATATCAGCGGTCCTGACATGATATGAACAAAGATATTTTTCAGGCTTAACTTTGGGCGGCAAATTACTTATCACAAAATCATTTTTATCGTCATAAAGTTCCTACCGTAATATCTGTAAAAATCAAGTAACTTAAAAAATTACATTAATGTTTGGTTTCTTTGAGCTATAAGGAAATTGCATTCCCGCCCTTTTTTCCTTTTGTCTTGGGTTTAAAGTGCCCTTAAATGAGCCAGGAATTGCATGTCTGTTAAAACATTTTTTCCGAATTATCGAAATTTGAAGGTAGCGTTGTCGACAAAAATTTATTAATATTTTTAAGACTTCACTTATATATATACTTATATATTCTAGAATTGTGATTTTTTTGCAGTTTCAGTACAGAAATTAGGAAAGTGATTTTTTACGTCAAATTTAGGTACTATGGTTTGTATCCTTTGACCGTTGTGCCGGTTGAAATCTTGAAGAAATATAATATTTTAATTAATTTATAGAAATGTTTAACAATTCCATTAAGGTCCTCAAAGCACTCATCCAGCACTTAATTTCTTTTTATTTTAATAATTTAAAAAGCAATTTTTTGATTATGGGTCTGCTAACTTTTTAAAACCTGAAAGGCAGACCCACAGTTTCCTTTTCAGTATTTCTTAAATCGTTAGTGCACTTAATTATCAATTGAGCACCTAAGAAGCCCCTTATTTTGATCTAAATTTCGTTGCAGTTTTTTGAATTGGGCAAGCCAATTTTATATACGTAACTACTTCTTAGTTCTACTTTTGCTAGTTTTGGCTGGTAGTAAGCAGAACTAACTGGCTACTACTTAGTAGCAACTTTAGACTATTCAAAATTTTATATCTAAAAAGTTAAACTTGGAGCTCACACCAAAAATAAACCAGATGCTTAAGGGGCACCCAAAAAAGTTGATTTTTTTTGTGCTCCCTACCAGGAAAAAAATTAACTTTTAAAAGCAGGAATAACTACAAGCAACGTTTTAATGGTGTTGCTAAACTGGAATCAAACGCTTTTATATTTATAACCTGTTGTCTAACGTAAGAGATTTGACATAGGGGTAAAAAATAAAAAAAATACATTTAACCCCACTTTCACCTAACTTTTAAAAGTGACACTTTAAAACAAACTAATAAATTAGCAAGTAAAGAAAACTCGCGACGGTCGGAGATATATATCCAGGAGTTGAAACAGCAACACAAGTATATAAAAGAAATTTGTCAGTAGTTTATCGGAGAGAGACTGGCAGAGACGCAAACTTTAGTCGAGGTAAAAATAGGGTATAAATAGCACTATAATAAGTAATTCAATGGTGTTTTGAAATTTAGGTTATTTTATTAACAGTTTGTTCCAGGATAGGTGGCCGAATAGGACAAATAGATTAACATTTTTTATTTTAAAAACGTAATTTTGGGATTATGGTCTGCATGGTACTAAATACATTTCACAAAATTTTATTCAAATCGGTATTATACGGGATTAGTTAAAACGAATTTGGAAAAGTTGTTGGCACAAACAACGTGCCTTTAATTCGAAAGCAAAATTTTAAAAAAATTTGTTCAAAATTAAATTTTTTTAATCTAAAGTTATAGCTCGTTAATTTAAACTATGGTGTTTAAAAAAATTCCCTAAAATAACCACAATAAAAACAATAATTTCTATTTTTTATTTTTTAAAAAAAGTGTGTATTGTATTCCCCCTACCCGGGGGTCCACAATTCGAGTGCATGCATGGGGATCTCAAAAAAATCGGGGGAAATTACAAAATTTTGGTGCCTAACAACATGCCTTTTAAAAAGTTGAAAATTTTTTCCGGAAAAAAACTGAAATTTGGCGATTTCCTTTTTATTTTTTTACGTTATTTAAAGAGATAGGGAAAAACAAAAGACACTTTTTTTAGGGCACAAGCTCTACAAAACAGCTTAAAATTTTTTCCGTACGCTTTCTTTTCTTAAACCATCATAAATTTTTATTTTTAAATACGACCTAATTTTTATTGCATTTTTTAAACAGTTATAACCCCAATTACAATGATGTATAACTTAATATTTTTCTTTTAAACATATTTTCCATAAGAGACAATAGTTAGAAAAAAATCATTTTTTTGGGGGCGTTCCATATTTGTTAATAAATTTTAAAATGTTATACATTTTTGTAATTGGGATAAAAAAGGGTTAAAAAAAAAATTAAAAAAAAAAAGGTTAAAAAATTTGATGTTTTTAACAAAACAAAACTCTCCCAAAACTTAACTTGTTTTTAAAAAAAGCCATAAAATCTTTTTTATATTCAAATAACCAGAATAAAAAAAAACGAAATGGAAAATTTGGGTTTTTCCCAAAATTCCCCAGGTTGGAATTTTGCAACTTTCAAAAGGGGAAGGGTTAGTTTCAAAAAACACAATTTTCCCATAATTTAAACCGATTTTTTTAAAAAATCCTAAATTTTTCACCCGGGGTTTTTTGGGTTTTCCCTAGAGATAAAGCAATCTTTTGCTTTTTTTCTAAATTAATTGAATTATTAATATTAACTATAATAAAGAAAAATTTATACATACCTGTCAATTTGATATTTTAATGAAAATTAAGAAAAATTTTTTAATTTTTTTAAAAATTTTTGCACTTTTTAAAAAAAATATACTGATATTGTAATAAATATTTAAATTTTTACTAAAAAATTTCCATTATTATTTTTTTATTTAGCTTATTTTAACATTGTTAAATCCCGTTATTTTTTTCCCATTTAAATTTTTCCCCGCCCTTTTTTGAACCCTTTTTGGAAAAATTTTCAGTAGCTGGACAAAACAAACAATTAAAAACATTCCATTAAAAAAAAATCAGAAAAAAAAATTTTTTTTTTTAATATTTATTTTGTTGCATACATTTTTGGGGTTTTAAATTTCCCCAAATATTTTAAGCATTCATGGGGGGTAACTCCTCCTCTACCCTCCCCTTATCTGATGTTTATAGTTTGAAATGCTATCCCCCAACCGCAAACGACACCCGTTTTCTTGAAGAATTACCCATCACTCAACTTCCCGCGGGGGTTTTTGATATATCGCCGGCCCAAACCCCGGTAGAACATCACCAAAATTCTTGTCTTTTTTTGAGAAATCAGCACTAGCGAGTGACATATTAATGACACCGCGATAAAGAATATGAAAGTTGTCGGGATAAACAAATCTATAAATAATAAAGTTCTCGAACACACGACGGTCGCCACCGATCGTAAGTTCGGGATTCTTTCTTTCCATATCCCCTGAAGAGGTCGGCATTTTCTTGGATTTATGTTATTGCGAAAAAAACCCGGTTTTTACAAAGGGGCGAATTCCAGAATTCGATTTCATCTTGGAATCCCAGAAACCCGAAGAATAGGTCAGTTAAAAGGGTGCAAACTGTTCTACAAACGGTTTTTGGTTTACACCCCGACTTTTGTCTTTGAGCTGCCATTATCAACTTTATTTTTAAATACGCTCCCGGTTTTTTACTGATTTTAAATTTTAGATCCCAACCCATTGCTGTATCGCCTTATTCAAAAAAGCATTTTAATAATTTTCTGGTTAGATCTTACCAAAAAAACTATTCTCTGTTTTCTTTCTAAGTTTTCTTTTTAAAAAAACCAATTTAAAAATTTTTTTCAAAAGATGGCTTTTTTTAATTCCCCAATATATTTAACAAAATTGAAACTTAGAAAATTGGTTTTAAAAAAAGTTTTATCATTCAAAATAATAAAACAAAGGGGGCACAGTGGGGGCCCGGGACCCCTTGAAAAAACAAAACTTTTTTTGCCCTATTCCTTTTTTTACGTATTGTTTTCACCCCCGTTTAACCTTACCCCAACAGTATATAATTTCAGAATGCCTTAAAAAAACTGTAATATTAATCCATTTGAAACTTTTTTCAAAAAGTCAACAGGTAAATTTTATCAGCACGGGAAAGTCATTTTCAAAGAAAGGTTGGATTATGCTAAAACCATGTTGCTCATTAATACTCCCCTTAATTTTTTGTCAAACTTTTTGTTACCAGTTTATCAAAATGTTATGGGGACGGGCGTGGATCCCCTTTGGGGGGGAAAGGGGGCAACCAAAACCCTTTTCAATAACCCGGTAAAGTCCACTTTGAGTCTATTAAGGGAAGGGATAATAAAAATGATCTCATAAAAAGTATTAGACGAAACGCCAAAACGTGAGTCGTATTACGCAATTTTTTTTAGAGGGATAGAGCAAGAAAAACAGTTGGATGTTAAAAAATCTTACTTAAAATTAAGGCAAACAAAAGGTCCAATTATGAGAAAAATTTAAAAAAAGGGCGTATAAAACCCATTAGTTTTTTTGGTTTGGGGGATTTTGGGTCTTTTTTCCTTTTTTTAATTTTTAACTTTCACAAACAGGTTTGAATTGATTCTAATTTTAAAAAAAACCCTCTGTAACCAAACGGAAAAGAAAACTCAAAAAATTTGGTCATACCAGAGTCGAAATAATCTTAGGATGTGGACCAAGATTTTATAGATAAAAGCTTAAATTACAAATTAAAATTTTTATTTAAGAGAATAATCCATTAAGCTTAAATTTTTAATTTAAGAATTTACCATATTTATACTGTATAAAAATAAAAAATTACAAATTCAAGGGGTTTTAGCCTAGGATTTTTTTTTTTGTCCTGCATGGATTTACCTTTTGGGGTTGCCCAAAAAACCAATTTTTTTTTCCCGGGGGTGGGAATTTTTTTTTTTTCATTTTTAAAACAGAAATCGATAAAAAAAATTTTTGGTAAAAAAGTTTTTTACATTTTTTCGTGAAACAGTTTTTCCCGTTACTCGGATTGAAAGTAACAGTTTTTCCTGGGACGAAAAAAAAAACAACAAAAAAGAAAAAAAAATTTAATTATAAAAAAAAGGAAAAAATTTTTTTTTATAATTTCTCTACAACCAATACAGACCGAGCTACGGCTTGTTAATGGTTAGCTTTTGTTTGTCAAATGTAAAAAATTTTTAAAATTCAAAGTCAAATAGCGGGAAAAATTTGTATTTTTTTTGGAAAACATATAGGGTCTTTTTTAAAGATATAATAAGACCTTTTTTTTAAAAATAAAAAAGAGTTTTTTCATAAAAATTGAGCGAGTTATGAAAATATAAAGGGCGGTCCCCTTTTCTACGAAAAAATCATTGAAAACAACCCTTAAATTCCCCCCTTAATTAAAATTAATCTGTATTCTTCAATTTTTTTATATATGTATTATTAATACATTCTAAAAAACTTAAAACCCCAATTTTAAAAAAAATGCGATTTTCCGCAATTTCAAAAATAATTTTTTCAAAATAACCCAATAATACTGGATACGAAAAAAAGTTGGGAGAAATATAGCTTTTTTTATACAAAGACTTTTTAACAATATTTTTCTGTAAATAATTTTTTAATATGCCTTTAAAAACCTCTTTTAGAGGACACCACCTTATTCTAGCCCTTTAAACATCCCATTTTAAAACAAGGGGTTAAAAAAGGTTTAATTTAAAACCTTTTTAGCTTAAAAAAACCCCCAAAATTATTTTTAACAAACTTTCTATCATTAAAACAAAGGAGCTTTTTAAAAAAAATTTTTTTTTTTTAAAAAAAAAAAATTTTTTTTAAACCGGTATACTTTATACTTTTCCGGTATAATTTTTTATGATTTGCCCTTTTTTTCCCATTTATATCTATTATATTTGGGTTTTTAAAATTGCAATGTTGTAAATGGTTTTTTAAGGATTGAAAATTTAAAAAAAAATGAAATTGGAATATTTCGGCAGAAATTTTTAATTATTAAACTGTCAAGCTATTTTTTTTGGGGTAAACCATTTTTTTTTTTAATTTTAACTATAATTAGTAAATTTTAAAACAACATTCTAAAATTAAATCAATGGTAAAAAAATTTTTTTGGGGAAATAATTTTTTTTTTTTAACTCTAAAAGGGTTTATTTTTAAAGGGGTTAAAAAATTTTAAAATTTATTCTAAAGCAAAAGCAATTATTAATCAACTAATAAAAAAAATTTTTCCCCTCTTAAAATTTAAAAATTATTCCCTAAGTTTTGACAATTAGGGGGATAGTTCTTACCCTTTAAAAAAAAAACAGGGCCCCCATAAAAAAATTTAAAGTAAAGGGGGTTTAAAACGCCTAATTCCCCAAAAAAAATTTTTACAAATGATGCGGGCAAAAAAATTGCGGGGTTTTTCCCCAAACTTCATTTCCGGGCATAATTTTTATATCAAATCGTTTTAATTTGCAAAAAAAAAACAAATTTTACATATTTACTATGATTTTTAATTTTAAAGGGCTTTTCTATGGTTTTTTTTAAATTTTTTTGCATAAGGGGGGTTTTTTTCCCCTAAAAATAAAAAACACCCCCCCAAGCAAAATAAACTTTTTTTCTGGGGGAAAAATAACAATTCAAAAAATTTTTTTAAAAAAATTTAAACTGTACAAAAAAAACCCGGGGGCAAAAAACTTTTTCTCTCCTCCTTTATATTAAGCTTTTCCCCAAAAAACCATATCCCACTTTTGGGCATTAATGTTTAAATTTTAAAAAAAAATAAAAATTTAATTTTTTAAAAAAAAGCCGCCCCAAAAAATTAATTTTTAAAGCCAGCCCCTAAAAAGAAAAAAAAAAAAAAGGGGGGCAAAAATTTTTAATTTTCCAAATTTTAGAAAAAAATTTTTTTAATTTTTTTTTAAAGTTAAATTTTTTTTTTTTTCAAAATTAACAAAAACCGAAAATTTTTTTAAAAAAACCCAAAAAAAAGTATTTTTTAATTTTACCAAAAATTGGGAACCAATTTTGGAAAAATTTTAAAAAAAAAATTTAAAAAAAATTTTTTTTTGGGTTTTAAAAAAATTTTTTTTTCGGGGAAAAAAAAAAAAAAAAGGGGGGTTTTTTTTTTTTTTTAAATTTTAAAAAATTTTTTTTTAAAAAAAAAAAAAGGGGGGGAAAAAAAAATAAAACCCCCTTTTTAAAAAAAAAAAATTTTTTTTTTTTTTTTTTTTTTTTTTTAAAAAAAAATTTTTCCGGGGTTTTTTTTAAAAAATTTTTGGGGGTGCCCCAAAAAAAACCAAAATTTTTTTTTTTTTTCCCCAAAAAAAAAAAAAACCCCCCTTTTTTTTTTTTTTTTTAAAAAAAAAAAAAAAATTTTAAAAAATTTTAAAAAAACCCCCTTTTTTTTTTTTTTTAAAAATTTTTTTTTCCCTTTTTTTTTTTTTTGGAAAAATTTTTTTTAACAAAAAGGGGTTTTTTAAAAAAAGGGTTTTTTTAAAAAAATTTTTAAAAGGGTTTTTAAAATTTTTTTTTTTTTTAAAAAAAAAATTAAAATTTTTTTTTTTAAAAAAAAAAACCCAAAAAAAAAAAATTTTTTTTTTCCCCCCAAAAAAACCCTTTTTAAAAAATTTTTAAAAAAAAGGGGAAAAAGCCTTTTTTTTTTTAAAAAAATTTGGTTTTTTTTTTAAAAAAAACCTTTTTTTAAAAACCCTTTTCCCCAAAATTTTTAAAAAAAAAAACCCAATCCCCAAAAAAAAAATTTTTTTTTTTTTTCCCCTTTTTTTTTAAAAAAATTTTTAAAAAAAGGTTTTAAAAAATTTTTTTTTTTAAAAAAAAATTTTTTTTTTAAAAAAATTTCCCTTTTTTTTTAAAAAATTTTTTAAAAAAAAATTTTTAAAAAAAAAAAAAAATTTTTTTTTTAAATTTTTTAAAAAAAATTTTTTAAAAAAAAAAAACCCCCAAAAAAAAAAAAAGGGCCCCCTTTTTTAAAAAAAAAAAATTTTTTTTAAAAAAAAAAATTTTTTTTTTAAAACCTTTTAAAAAAATTTTTTTAAAAAAAATTAAAAAAAAAATTTTTTTTTTGAAAAAAAGGGAAAAAAAAAAATTTTTTAAAAGGCCCCAAAAAATTTTTCCCCCCGGGGGGCCCCCCTTTCCCGGCCCCCCCTTTGGGAAATTTTTTTTTAAAAAATTTTTTTTTTTTGGGGGTTTTCCCCCGGGGACTCACACTGTTTAAATATTATATTTATCCCTTTTTGTTCTGATTGATGAAAATGAATACGGAAGTAAAAACTGCCCATCCCCAAACCGGGGGAAATTTCCCTTTGGGGCCTTCACTAATACATTTTTCCCCCACGATACGATACCTTGCATGGTCGTGGCATTCCCCCCCCGGCGAAATGAAACTCTGGCAAACCGTTTCGTATTTTTTTTATTGGGGAAAATTTGCCGCTTCTTTTACGCAAAATTTACATAGACGGAAAGTTGGACCGAGCCGGAGGGGGACCGTTAAAACGCAAAAGACAAAATTGCAGGCTCGCTCAAACGAAATGGCACATTCGCGATTTGCGCTCAACTTGTGCTGTATGCGAAAAGTTTGCGATTGCCGCATATATCGGTTGATGGGGCTCAGTTTTTTTTTAGCATAAAAAAACCAAAAGTTTAAGCTGAAATACTGATATTTTTGGACGTTTAAAAAAAAGCGGTATAACGAAAAAAAATATGGGTTTTTTTTATTTTGTATTTTTTAAAAAATTTTGTTTAAGAAGACTAAGCCAAAAAGAGCTTTTTTTTTTGTAATATAAGATACATCCCAAAATCTACGGCGACCTGCAGAAGTATGTCAATGTAAAGACCCATAACGAATTCATTTATAATCACAGTTCGCTTATCGACAAAAAAGGGCTTCAAAAACAAATAATTGTATTAGAAAACCTGGATGCTGTGCAAAAATAATAATGCAAGATCGTCATGTCATATACTATGAGATTAAGGCAACCTTGGGCATTAATTTCATTAGCGTATATAGAATATTGCCTGATCACTTATAACAAAAATGGTTTGTTTTTCTTAGATTTTCATTATCTCACCAAGTCTCAAAGCAACAGTTGGCTGTATAAGTGTTTCAAGATGAATCAAATTTAACAAAAGCTATTTGCGCTTAAAGCACTTCGAAACAAATGGTTACCGGCTTTAAAAAAAAAAAAACATTAACAGCAGAGCCTTTAAAAAACGTTATATCATGTAATTAAAAATAATATTTTAAAAATCAAACTCGTGGTGTAACTCTAACTTGCTTTCTTTTAATATAACTAAAACTAATATTTTAACATTTAAATGACTCAATAACATGTTTTTGAATGAAAAAATTATAAAATTCTTTCCATGTATTAAATATTTAGGAGTTTCTGTTAATGTTATACTGAATTTGGATGAACATATAAAAAAATTATGTAGTAAACTTGCATCAATCTAATTGTTATGCTATTAGAGAATCCATTTATTTTGCTTTAATTGAATCGATTATATAATATGGCATTTGTTTTTGGGGACATTCTTATCAGTATCTTTTATATTCAGTGTTTTATTGCAAAAAAAAGCAGTTTAATATTTGTAAATCTAATACCCAAGACTCATGTAAACCATTATTTATATTAAATAGAATTTTAACACTTACTTTCTTTTTTACAACATATAGTTTCAACAAAAGTTACACTTTTAGTTAAAAATTTGTAAGAGGTTCCACCGCTCCGTAAAAATCGGATAACTTGCAAGCAGGGACGAATTGAGAAATAGTTATTTATATTACAAGATGCAAAGTTTACTTTTTGGTGTGAGGTGGTTTTTAAATAGCCGAGGCGAAGCCGAGGCTATTTAAAAGCCTCAACCTTGAAAGCCTTTGCATCGTGTAATGTATTATATTTTTTCTGCTACTGTTCTATGTATCGCATAATTTAATAATCATTAACATCATGTTTTAATAGAAATATCAGAGATTTTGAAATTTTACCTGTTAAAAATTAATCTAACACATTTATTGTGAATGTCTATCAGCATTGATTTTGATTATTTTAATTTAGTATAAATCCATTCCCATTTTAAAATGTTAAATGAAATTAAAAAATTTTTTAAAAACAAACCTTGGTGTCCTCAACTTCCTTTCCAAAAATCCTAAAAAGTTTTAAATATAATCGTTTTTGAAGGGTTTAAAAAAATGGGGGGTTTTTTAGGAGTTTTGAATTTTTCGGAATTTTAAGAAAAATAAAATTTTAAAAAACCACCAATCTTTTTTATTCTTTAAGAACCTTTTAAATTTTTTTAAAAATCAAATATTTCGGATTTTTTTGGGGAAATTTTTAAGTTCTTTTTTTATTTTAAAAAAAAAGATTTTTAAATAAAAACAAAAAAGTCAAAAAATTTTTAAAAAAAAACCCCATAAAGGGTTTTTTTTTTAAACCTTTTCAAAAAAATTTAAAGAAGAAATTTTAAAGCCATTAGGGGAATTTTAAGCAGCCATTTCCCAAAAAAAATTCCCCAGAAAATTTAAAAATTTTAATGTTTTTAGAAATTAAAAAAAATGACGGGGCAAAAAAAATTTTTTTTTTGGATTTTTAAAAAAATTTTAAAATTTCTTTTTAAAAAAAAAAGTGAAAAAAAAGATGAACCCTCAGTTCCCATTAACATTTTGGAATTTAAAAAGCTGAGCCCAAAGGGAAATGCTCTAAAATGAGCGTTTATTGTATCTTTGAAAAATTAAATTGTTAATAAAGTAATTGGAAAGCACACTATTTCAAATGTACTTGAAGACATCAGTAGATACACTGGCCATTTTTTTTTAAAGAACGTCAACTTTTTCCTTGCCAATGTTTCGGATGTCTGATATTTTGGACAAAAAGGCATGGAGGTTGGAAGTCTTCTTCTGTTGGGGGAGGGATATATTTTTAAAATTTCCTTAGTAATAAGGTGGAAATTTCAAAGAAGATTTTGAAATTCCTACCAATATTTCCTCTAATGAAGTAACGTGAAAAATAAATATTAACGAAATTAAAGGGATAACGATACCCCAACAAAAAATTTTAAAAAAACTTTTAATTAAAGTTTTTTCCTTTCAATTTCTTTTCTAATTTAAAATTGCACAATAGGCTTTTTCAATTTTTTTATTAGCTTAGGGTGGAAAAAGGGCCTCCGGAAACCCCTTTTAAAAATCAATTTTAAGTTTGAATTTTGTAGGCCCGTGACGTCGGCCCTAAATTTTCTATTGGGGGAAATTTTATGCTTTGTTGTCAGTTTTTTTTTTCCCCGATACGCCTGTCATCAAATATCGATTGCGCAACATTTTAAAAGTTGGCTTTTCCCGTAAATTTTGTCTTATTGTCAATGTCAACCTGTATAACCTGTAACCTGTAATATTTTTTAAATTTTTTTTCAATTTGAAAAAATAGTGTTTCTTTCCAAATTTTCCCAATTTATTCTTTTGTTATTTTTAAAATGAAAACTTTCCTTGATTTTGAACCCTTTTTCCCAGAAAATTTTCCCGTTTTTTTAATTAAAATAAAAAAAGTGTTTGTTATTTTGGAAACCAAAAGCCGGCCAAGTTTAGGATCTTAAAAAATCTTTTCTCTTCAAAAAAAAGGACGTGGAAAAAGCCTGGTGTGCTATTTTTTTGGTTATTGAGAAAATGACCAAAGGACATCCTATTATTGTTGTGAAAACCTTTTTTGATGTAAGTTTTTATGTTTTTTTCCCAATTTTAAAAATTTAAAGGAAAAGTCTGGCTGTGTTTTAGTGAAAAAGTCTAAAAAGCTTTTGTTTCAAAACAAGTTTGTACCCTTTTCCCTTAAAAATTTAACCATTTTTTTGGACCTATTTAAATTTTTAAATTTAAATTTTAAAAAAAATTGGGGTTTTGATTTTTTTAACATTTCCCAATTGGTTTTCATTTTAAATTTTTAAAAAACCATTAAATTTTAATTAAAAAATCCCCTATTTTTTTTAATTTTTAACCATTTTTAAAAAGTAAAAAACAAAAAAAAAACGGGTAAGGCTGGAAAAAAAAAAAAAAAAAATTTTCCCCAAAAAAAATTTTTTTTTTTTTAAAAAAAAAAAAAAATTAAAAAATTTTTTTTTAAAAAAAATTTTTTTAAAAAAGGGGGGAAAAAAACCAAAAAAAAAGGGAAAAAAAACCCCAAAGCGTCAAGAAGGGAAAAAAAAATTTTTTTTCCCCCCCGGGGCCTAATTTTAAAAAATTTTTTTTTATTTAAATCTTTTAAAAATTTTTTTTTTAAAAAAAATTTGGTTTTTTAAAAAAAAATTTTTTTTTTTTTTTTTTAAAAATTTTTTTTTTTTCTTTGGTTTAAAAAAAAGAAAATTTTCCAAAAAAAATTTTGGGGGTTTTTTGGTTTTTTTAAAAAATTTTTTTTAAAAAAAAATTTTTTTACAAATTTTTTTTTTAAAAAAAATTTTAAAAAAAAAAACCTTTTCCTTTAAAAATTTTTTTTTAAAAAAAAAAATTTTAATTTTTTTTTACTTAAAAAAGTCCCCCAAAAAAAATTTTTTTTTAAATTAAAATTTTTTTTCCCCTTTTTAAAAAAAGTTTTTTTAAAAAAACCTTTCCCCTTTTTTTTAAATTTTAAAAAAACCCTTTAAAAAAAAATTTTTTTTTTTTTAAAAAAAAAAGGGCCCCAAAAGGGGTTTTAAAAAAAAAAAAAGGGGGGGGAAGGGGGGAAAAACCTTTAAAAATTTTAGAAAAAAAAAATTTTTTTTTTTTTGGGTTTTGGGTTGGAAAAAATTTTAAAAAAAAAAAAAAATTTCCCCTTTTTCCTTTTCCCCCTTTCCAAAAAATTTTGGTTTTTTTAAATTTTTTTTTTTTTTAAAAATTTTAAAAAAAAATTTTTAAAAATTTTTTTTTAAAACCCCCCCAAAAAAAAATTTTAAAAAAATTTTTTTTTTAAAAAAAAAAAGAAAAAACCCCCGGGGGGGGGGCCTTTAAAATTTAAATTTTTAAAAAATTTTTAAAAAATTTTTTTTTTAAAAAATTTAAAAAAAAACCCCCAAAAAAAAATTTAAAACCCTTCCCCAAAACCCCAAAAAAAAATTTTTAACTTTTTTTTTTCCCGGGGGGGGGTTTTTTTTTTTTTTCCTTTTAAAATTTTTTTAAAAAAAAGGGGGGTTTTTTTTTTTTTTTTCCCTTTTTTTTGGGTTTTTTTTTTTAAAAATTTTTTTTGGGTTTTTTTTTTTTTTAAAAAAATTCCCTTTTTTTCCCCGGGGGGGTTTAAAAATTTTTTTTTTTTTTTTTTTAAAAAAGGGGAAAAATTTTCCCTTTTTTTTTTTAAAAATTTTTTAAAAAAAAGGGAAAAAATTTTTTAAAAAAATTTTTTTTTTTTTTTTTTTTGAAAAAAAAATTTTTTTTCCCCCCTTTTAAAAATTTTTTTTAAAAAAAAATTTTTTTTTTTTTTATTAATTTTTTTAAAAATTTTTTTTAAAAAAAAATTTTAAAAAAAAATTTTAAAAATTTTTAAATTAAAAAATTTTTTTTTAAAAAAATTTTTTTATTAATTTTTAAAAAAACCTTTTTTTTTTAAACCGTTTTTAAAAAAAAAAAAAAAAGGGGTTTAAAATTTTTAATTTTTAAAAAAATTTTTAAAAAAAAATTTTTTTTTTTTTGGGGTTTGGGGGAAAAAAATTTTTCCCCCCTTTTAAATTTTTTTTTAAAAAAAAAAAAACTTTTCAGTTAAAAACCCAAAAATTTAAAAAATTTTTTAAAAAATTTTTTTTAAAAAAAAATTTTTTTTGGTTTTAAAAAAATTTTTAAAAAAAAAAAATAAATTTTTAAAAAAATTTTTTTTGAAATTTTAATAATTTTTTTTTTATTTTTCCCCCCAAAAAAAATTTTTTTTAAAAAAAATTTTTTTTTTAAAAAAAATTTTTTTTTTTTTTAAAAAAAATTTTTTTTTTTTCAATTTTTTAGGCCAAAAAAAAAAGGTTTTCCAAAAATTTTTTTTTTTTTTTAACCCCTTTTTTGGGGGGAAAACCCAAAAATTGCAAATTTTTTTTTAAAAAAAAGGGTTTTTTAAAATTTTAAAAATTTTTTTTTTGGGATTTTTTTTTTTTTTTTTAAAAACCCAAAAAATTTTTAAAATTAAAAAATTAAAAAAAGGTTTTTTTTTTTTTAAAAAAATTTTGCCTTTTTTAAAAAAAAGGGTTTTTAAAAAAAAACCCCAAAATAAAATTTTTTTTAAAAGGGGGGAAAAAAACCCCCCCTTTTAAAAAATTGGGTTTTTTTAAAAAAAGGGGTTTTTTTTTGGGGTTTTCCCCCAAAAAAGGGGGGGGGGGATTTAAAAAAAAAACCCCCCTTTTAAAAAAATTTTTTAAAAAAAATTTTTTTTTAAAAAAAAAATGAAAAAATTTTTAAAAAAAAATTTTTTTTTAAAAAAAACCCCCTTTTTTTTTTAAAAAAAATTTTTCCAAAAAAAAAAAAAATTTTTTTTTTTTTAAAAAAACAATTAATTTAAAATTAGAGAAAAACGTTTGAAAAATTTTGGAAAGGGTTAAAAATATGAAAATGATTAATATTTTTTTCATTGAAAAATTTATAAAAATACCTTTTTTCTACTTTGTTGTTGTCGCCCTCTAGGGGTTTGACGAAAAAACAATTTCTTTCGCTTTTTATGATTTTTTTTTTAAATCATACGAAATATCTTTGAATTGGCCGTTACCAAAACTGACAAGTAAAAAATATATATGAACTCTGATTTCAGTGGTTTAAAACGCGTTCCTATTTTATTTTTTTATTATTTCAAAAATTTCCAATATTTTCGATACAAGTTCGGAAATTTCCAGTATTTTCAATGGAAATATTTTGATTTACAACACTAGTTATGTAAAGAGATCATAATTCTACTGTTGCAGATTAAACGTATTACGGGATTAATAAAAAATAATATAAAAAAATCCAGAGCTATTAACTTTGTGTTCGTGGAAAAGTTAAATGAAGATTTAAAGAGTTAGGGTAAGCATGTCTTCGAATAATACCATATAGACCAGCTGGCGGCTTCATGAGAACAAGATGTTTCTAGATTTATAGTTCATCTATTTAATTGCAATAGAACCGAAGATTTTTTAAGAACGGTCAATGTAATAAACATTAAAATTTATGAGTTATACGTGTATGGGCACAGTAAACGTCTATCATACCGAACGAAATTTATGATAATTGGTATAAATCACTCTATTTAAAGCAATATGTTGATTTATCGGAGCGGGTACATGTTCTCGTCCTGCATTTGCATATTTAACTACTTCTTCACATCGAAAATTAAAGCCCGAGGTTATTGACATGTTTTCGTAATTGGGCCACTTGATTGACGGCTGACGGTGCTCGTAAATCGGACGGGTTAATATTTTTAATTTGTCACATAAATTCGCATTAACATTATGACAAGATAAAATTAATAAACAGAACCCGAAATATAAGAAGTGTTTAAATATAAACCGATATTTAGCTGTAATGTTTTTATTTAACTGCTCTTGCGGCTGTAACACTAGGCTGTATTTGAGAACGTTGTACAGGTAGACCGCTATTGCGCTATTAATATCCCCAAAAAATCCATTGATTTTTGGGGTTTTAAATTTTAAAAAGAACCCGTACAAAACATATGGAAATTAAACACCAGTCTATTTTTATGAAACTTTGTATTTTGATACCTCTTGGTATGCTGATTAAAAGTCTCAATGGACATGAAGCCCGAAAACCCCCCCAACCCCACCAAAACGTCTCCTAAAGGTCGGGGGGCTGCATTTGACAGATTTTGGGTGGATTGCATTACGGAAATACAACTGTTGTCAGACTTACAGCCCATACACAGTAACTAAACTTAGTCCTATCATTTTCAAAGCACTAGAATCCACCCCCACCCCTCATAGGTCGTCATGTGACTTTTCCTTGTTTACCCAGTCTAAAAGCATTTGATTATGAATCCCATATCAAAGCCGACTAACTGATCACACTTAATACCGTTAGACAAAAAAAAGTCTATTTATTTTCTTTTTAAAAATATATAGTTTTCCGGCATTTCGTTTAGCAGGTTTTTTTTAAAATAGTTGATGTAAAAATTCACATTGCCTTAGAAAACAAAGAATTTATTATGAACTTGAAAAAGCTGAAAAACATTTAAAAAATTTAACGTAACGTCTACCTTTTTTTTTCCTTTGGAAAATCGTTTTTTTTAACTTACGATTCGGCGGTCATCTAAGAGTACTATACCTTTTTATCCAAAAACCATATTTCTCATTGAGATACTGGCTGGATATGTCAAATTAATTAGCCGTACGATATCCGCTTCGTACTCCTGAAGGCTTTCATTGTATCTTTGTCTTCGTCCTTGAAGCTGCGCTTTATAAACTTCCTGTAAGTGGGCTTCACCGTATCTCATTTCCAGTAACTTCACAATGGATTCATAGTAACATTGTTTTGCTTCGGGAATATTTCTTAACACCTCCATGGCTTCCCCTCGAAGAGCAAGTACTGGAGCTCGTGCCTTTTCTGGTAAACTCCAATTGTTTCCATCGGCAGCAGCTTCAAACTGTCAAAATATGTAACCCATGGTATCTTGCCATCAAATGTTGGTGGTTTCATAATAGTTGTTGAGGTACCCTTTCTGAGGCGCCTGTATAGCTAGCTTTTGAATTTGTCTTGTAAATGTTGAACTTCCTGTTGTTTTTGGGCCCTTTGGACTTGCTGAACATGACTTTCAACTGTCTGTACGGTGTGCTGTATTACTTCTATTTCCTCTTTTACATCTTCTTTGGAAAGTTTTACTTCAAGTAACATTTGTTTTCTCATCTCATCTTGGCTTTGATAAAATTCTCCTTTTAGGTTTTCTCGGATCTTTACCATCTTTTCTTTCAGCTCTTACTTCATCTCTGCTTGGCTTCTTTTAATGTCTTTTTGGATTTTCTCTATTTGCTGTCGTGTTTCTTCTTGACTAATTCGAATTTGGCTCTTCATTTCTTCTTGACTTTTCTTCATTTCCTCTTGATTGGTCTTCATTTCTTCTTGACTTCTCTTCATTTCTTCTTGGCTGGTCTTCATTTCTTTTTTTAGGTCTTCTTTTATTGAATCTTGTTTTTCCATTAATTGTTTTATTAGTGCGCTAATTTCCTCCATAACTGCTGTTCGCTGTCTGGTCTCAACAGACATTCAGATTTTCTCCCTAACCACTTCCGCTTTCTTGTGGGTCCTCGTTCCGCTTCTGACACCAAATGTTCCGGGACACCCCGTATAAAAACACGTATCCTGGTTTTACACCTTTTTATTGCAAATCAGGTTTACAAACGTTTCTATGGTAACAAAAATTCAACGTAACGTTATTGTGACCTGTTTAACCTTTAACTATCTGTCAACTTCTTATCTTGTGAAATGCAAAACTAAACTGGCCCGTGCGGTTTTCCTCCGCTTTTTATAGTGAAGGGAAAAGAATGGAAAAGTCTGAAAATTTGAATTAGCTGGAAGGATTCTTTTACTACAGGATGTAAGAAAAGTGTAAAAGGATGCTCCAGCGCCCTCAGGATAATCCGCAATGACCGTCGAAAAAGGGAAAAACTAAGGTAACCTATTTTAAATAAATTATTAACCTAAATAAAATAATTCTAACCTTTTATATTTCTAATAACTAAACACTAACTAAAGTCTGTAACAATACTTTAATTCTAGCAAACTATATATTTTTTGAAAAGAGAATGGATAGACTTTTCTTTTTAAATAAGGATATTTAAAAAAAGTTAACTTATATATTTTTCTTAACTTTTTGGTAATTATTTGTTTCCTTTGTTATGCTCAAAAGATAATAAATAAAAAAATTATAGAACTCTTATAAAAGCATGTTTTTTTCTATCCTATTTGGATATCTTTGTAAGTGAGTGTCAAAATATAAATGAAAACTCTTTACAGTGAGCAGCAGCTATTTCAGTTTCTTCTGATAGTTGCAATAAATATCCTATGTGCCCAGTTTGTGCTCTTAAGCTTCTCTTACCAAATATTCCTAAAGTGTAAATATTCGCATCACAACAAAAAAATAAAAAATAAATCGGAGCTGTTGCCAATTTGTCCGAATCGACCACGTGGGATAGACAGACAGCAACGTGCACGCAACATTACGCAAAACGAGCCCGATTATTGCTGCAATGTCCGGCAGCCGGGTTTGCTTCGAATGGCTCTTTCGCATCGTCGTTGGATTTTATCGCTCGAGAAATAGCTTTCGGTAAAATGAGATCAGTTAGGTTTGGTTCTAGAAATATTATGGGGTTGGCTCATTAATAAACGTAGTTGTTCCAAATGTACAGGGTCAGTTCAATGTGAAATTGACAGCTTTTTTATTTTTACTGAAGAATATTTAAAAATATGATATGAATGAAGCAAAAGCGATATTTCGTATCATCTTTTTAAGTATATTTATATTAAAATACCTTTATGTTTTACCTATCTATTATTGATCAATAATACCTTAGAAACGGAATATGTTATGATAGCAATAATACCTGCTATCACACCTAGGGCATTATAAGCGGGCATTATGATAATCCCCCATAACCCCAATCCTTTAAAATTGAAATTTTATTGTTTTCCCCAAATTTTTTTTCTCTCACAATAAAGATCAAGTTTATACAAAAAATAATTTTTTTTTAAACAATACAAAAATTAAACTTTATTTCCAAAATAAAAATTACAATTTTGAAATGTCCCGGAAAATTATGATCCCACTATAGAATGGTCGGTGTTTTTTGTGATGGTAGCAGCGGTGGTAGCACAACCCCATTTTTTTAAAAAAACAGTCCATTAAAGAATTTTCAATATTCGATAGGAATTAACCCCCGGAATTAACTGAATTGGCAATCATTTTGGCTACTTTGTTTTTGGATGAAATTTTCTTCTATTTTCCTTCAGCTACTGAAGAGTTTTTTTTTTCCCATTTGTTTTAGCGTTTCAAACGAAGCACCTGCCTCAACAAGTAAAGTTGACGATGTGCGACGCAAACGGGGGCCGGTGTAAGGTTCTGCATTATCCAGTTTTAAAAATTTTGCGATCAATGTTGGGACGTTTCCTATGGTATTTTTTCCAATGGGTTGTACTGTACATCGACCTAGGTAAGAAAGAATCTTCCTCCTTTATTCTAGCTGGTCTTAATGTTGTGTACTTTTTTATTAAATTTAAAGCTCCTCAATCTTCATCAATGATAGTAAAACTTTTTGAAGTTGAAGTTTTAGTTTCTGGTACCTTTATAACCAAGACTGTTCCTCTATCTTCAATGTCATCAATGGTCATTTTGACCAACTCATCTCGTCTTAAACCTCCAAAAACACCCATTACCAATATGACTTTGTGTACCAAGTAGATATCATCAGGAGCCTTCTTAATAAATTTTAATATTTGTTCTCCTTCCAAAACTTTAGACTTCTTCGGGACGTATCCTTTCGACTTAACTTTTAAAAAAGATATGAGACGATGGTATTGCGAAATGTCTATATTTTCATAGACCATCAACGTAGACCTTAGGGTGGAATACTTGGTCCAGAGAGAGTTCGGACTGTATTTTTCCGACTAAAAATAATAAAGTTTGTTATACATATGTATTAAAATAAAATTAATAACTTACCAGTTCCTGGAAATATGCCATTAAAACGTTTTCGGTTATTTGAAGAATTGCGTTCGCATCTTTCCAAATACCAAATATGCCATACTCCCGATCATACTGTTGCCTTGATTTAACTGGCAAAAGATTTTCGGTCGCTTTTATGGCTTTTTCTCTTATATTTTGTGGAATTTCTTCCATTTTAAGCAAATCGTTAAATAAAAAATGCCAACTGACTAACTGACAGAAACATCAAAGTCAAACTTAACACCAGTCATTATCTACTTACGTATACAGGTACAGGTGCAACTTATTTTTTTATATTGTGAATAAATAATGTAATTAGTCATTGAAAAACTCTTTTTTGGGTAAAACATAAAGCATTGTATGCACCACGGGCTTTACTGGACTATAATGCCCATCAGGTCGAAATCTAGCCCTCGGGCCAGAGGCTCTCGGGCTATTTCGACCTTCAGGGCATTATAGTCCCAGTAACGCCCTTGATACATAAATAGCTATTTTGGCTCAATGGGAAAAAAATCGTATTCATTTTTTATTATAAAAGAATTAATTTAATTTATTGGAATATTTTACTCATGTATAAATTTTCACATAAAGGGTCCCACAAACTATCGTTCTTTTTTTCCTTCTTAATCGCCAATTAATACTACTCAGTCGAACGAATAAAACTTTTATTTCCCTACACTTAATTGAATTTAAAACTGTCTTAATCGCCGAAAGCACTTAATTTAATTTTAAACCGCCTTAATAGCCGAAAGCTGCAGTCGTACACCAAAAAACATAAATGATCATGTTTATTTGTCACAAGAATGACGATTAAAGGCGTTCTGCACCACACACTTCGTTTTTAAATAAAGATGGAGGAATAGACGATTAAGATTTCAAGCACTGCCAGAATTTTTCACCGACGGTGTTATGTTCGGTTTTCGCCCACAAACTGGCAATGTTATGACGCTTTTGATCGCCACGATTAAAACTGCTTAAAAAGAACGAGGTCTGTGGGGGACTTAAAGACACGTTAAAAATTAAAAAATTCAGCGGAAATTTCACGTTGCCTAGACAACATGGTATTTCCACTTACTTACAAACATAGAACAATCGAACCTGTTTGTATTGTTAATTAGAAACGTCAAAATCAGTCAAAATGAGTCGATTTGGTCATGTACACGACGAAGAAATAGGTAAAGTAATTAAAAAAACGATTTCAGTTATAGTTTTAATTATGTTGCATGAAATTGAAAGTTGTATGACAAAAAAAACATTTTAATAGTATAATACTCACATATTTCTCCATTCTAGAAATATTTTCCCTAAATACCGCGTGCATAAAAATTAAACAGATAATTTTCATTCAAGCCTGTCATACAAATTCCACTCGTTCTTCCAACTCGTGGAATTATAAATAACAAGCTTTCATGAAAATTATCGGTAATTTTTAAGCACTTGTAATATTACACTCAATAATTTTTATTCAAGCTTGTTATACGAATTCGAAGAATTATAAATAACAAGCTTTCATGAAAATTATCTGTAATTTTTTACCACTCGCTTGTTATACAAATTTCACTCGTTCCTCGAACTCGTGGAATTATAAATAACAAGCTTTCATAAAAATTATTCGTAATTTTTAAACACTTGTTATATTACCCTCGATAATTTTCATTCAAGCTTGTTATACAAATTCCACTCGTTCTTTGAACTCGTGTAATTATAAATAACAAGCTTTCATGAAAATTATCGGTAATTTTTAAGCACTTGTAATATTACACTCAATAATTTTTATTCAAGCTTGTTATACGAATTCGAAGAATTATAAATAACAAGCTTTCATAGAATATCTGTAATTTTTACCACTCGCTTGTTAACAAATTTACTCGTTCCTCGAACTCGTGGAATTATAAATAAAAGCTTTCATAAAATATTCGTAATTTTTAAACATTGTTATATTACCCTCGATAATTTTCATTCAACTTTTATACAAATTCCCTCGTTCTTTGAACTCTGTAATTATAAATAACAAGCTTTCAAAATTATCATTTTAAACGTAATATTACACTCAATAATTTTTATTAAGCTTGTTATACGAATTCGAAGAATTATAAATAACAAGCTTTCAGAAAAAATTATCTGTAATTTTTTACCACTCGCTTGTTATACAAATTTTACTCGTTCCTCAACTCGTGGAATTATAAATAACAAGCTTTCATAAATATTCGTAATTTTTAAACACTTGTTATTATTACCCTCGATAATTTTCATTCAAGCTTGTTATACAAATTCCACTGTTCTTTGAACTCTGTAATTATAAAAACAAGCTTTCGGAAAAATTATCGTAATTTAAGCACTTGTAATATTACACTCAATAATTTTTATTCAAGCTTGTTATACGAATTCGAAAATTATAAATAAAAGCTTTCATAAAATTATCTGAAATTTTTTTCCACTCGCTTGTTATACAAATTTACTCGTTCCTCGAATCTTGGAATTATAAATAAAAGCTTTCATAAAAATTATTCGTAATTTTTAAACACTTGTTATATTACCCTCGATAATTTTCATTCAAGCTTGTTATACAAATTCCACTGTTCTTTGAACTCATGAATTATAAATAACAAGTTTCATGAAAATTATCGGTAAAAGCATTTAATATTACACTCAATAATTTTATTCAAGCTTGTTATAAAATTTTCGAAGAATTATAAATAACAAGCTTTCATAAAACAATTTTACCACTCGCTTGTTATACAAATTTTTACTCGTTCCTCGAACTCGTGGAATTATAAATAAAACTTTCATAAATATTCGTAATTTTTAAACACTTTTATATTACCCTCGATAATTTTCATTCAAGCTTTATACAAATTCCACTCGTTCTTTGAACTCGTAATTATAAATAACAAGCTTTCCGAAAATTATCAATTTTGCCTTGTAATATTACACTCAAAAATTTTTTTTATTCAAGCTTTTATACGAATTCGAAAAATTATAAATAACAAGCTTTTCAAAAATTATCTGTTTTTTTACCACTCGCTTTTATACAAATTTACTCGTTCCTCGAACTCGTGGAATTATAAATAACAAGCTTTCATAAAAATTATTCGTAATTTTTAAACACTTTTATATTACCCTCGAAAATTTTTTCATTCAAGCTTGTTATACAAATTCCATGTTCTTTGAACTCTGTAATTATAAATAACAAGCTTTCATGAAAATTATCGGTAATTTTTAAGCACTTGTAATATTACACTCAATAATTTTTATTCAAGCTTGTTATACGAATTCGAAGAATTATAAATAACAAGCTTTCATGAAAATTATCTGTAATTTTTTACCACTCGCTTGTTATACAAATTTTACTCGTTCCTCGAACTCGTGGAATTATAAATAACAAGCTTTCATAAAAATTATTCGTAATTTTTAAGCACTTGTTATATTACCCTCGATAATTTTCATTCAAGCTTGTTTTACAAATTCCACTCGTTCTTTGAACTCGTGTAATTATAAATAACAAGCTTTCATGAAAATTATCGGTATTTTTACGCACTAGTGGTATTATCCCCGAGAATTTTGCAATTTAAATTAAAAGGAGAAAAATTTAACAGAGACAAAGACTAATCTGTAAAAAATAAGAGTTGTATAGAGTATGTATTAAACATTATTTGGTCCCTAAAACTCAAAACAAATTTTTGCCCGCAATGATCAGTAATTTTGCGTTTTAAAGTTTGTGATTTTGAAAAAATTGCAAACTTTGACATTCCAGTACAGATTTTTATCAACTCGAATTCGCACAAAAATTTAGGACAACATAGTGTTCTATATCTGGAACAAGCCCTTTATTGGATTTTCTTGGCCCGAACTTCCACACTTGTCTATACCAGTTAAAAAATACAACTTTTTTTAACTGTTTGATTCGTAGGAAAAATGGTGGCTATGATCTACAGTTCTTGTCAAAATTTTTTTTATAAAACTTACCATTTTGCGGAAAAACTCGGAAAACCGTTCGGAGCACCATTATATGTAAATGTACCTGAAAAAGATATTATTCGAGGTCAAATGTCACGAGTTTTTCGCGTTTTTTAGCAAAATAAAAAGTTTTTTCAAAAAATAACTTGGGCAAAAATTGTAGATCATAAAATAATCTATAAAAAATATTTTTTATATTTTTTTTCCTTTATTTTTAAGATGTAACGGATCAAACGGTTAAAAAAGGTTGTATTTTTCAACGGTTATAGACAAGTGTAGAAGTTTGGACCAAAAAAATCCCTTTAAGGGATTGTTTAAGATATAGAACACTACGTCCTCCAAAATTTTTGTGCGATTTTAAGTTGATAGAAATCTGTAAACGATCAAAGTTAGCAATTTTTTCAAAATCACAACACTGAAACTTAATCTTACGATTATTGCAGGCAAATAATTTTTTTGAGTTATTTGCTTAAAGAGCATACATTAACGGAAAAAATAAGCTATAGCGAGAGTAAATCGGTTAAAAATTGAATTTTTGGCGGCCATTTTTTTGATTTATATATAAAATATATATATATATATATATATATATATATATATATATATATATATATATATATATATATATATATATATATATATATATAATAAAAAAATATTTATTAATATTAAAAAAGTTTTTTTTGGGGTTTTGGGTTTCTTTTTTTTAAAATTTTGTTATTTAATTTCAAATTTATTGTTCCATCGGGGTAAAAAACAAAAAAGGAAAATTGTCTTAAAATAAAAACAAAATTCCTTGGGTAAAGGAATTAGATATTTTAAACTAAAAATAAAATTTTTTTTAAATAAAGTAAAATAAATTAAAAATTTCCTGTGTTTAAAAATAATATTGTTAGGTGTTTTTTTAAAAAATGGACGACAAAGGTAAAACTATTTAGGTTTGCAAAAACGTTTTTTGAAAAATCTGGGAATAAACTTTTAATTCCCCTATGGGGCCCACCCCCCCCCCAAGGGGGATTAAATGGGTATTTATGGGTATGGGAGGAAGCATTTAAAAAAAAATTATTTTTGTTTTTTAAATTTAATTTATTTTAAATTATTAATTTTAATTTATTATATATTAAAAATATATAATTAAAAAAAATTTATATATTTTATATTATCTTCTATAGGAATATCTTTCTAGTTGTAAAAAAAAGCCTGTAATAACAAATAACTTTGGAATTTTATAACTTATTTTAGAGATTATATATTGGCAAGAGCGATACATATTTCTGAATTAAATTTAAAAATTGAAATATAAAAAAATTCACCTTTATTTTAATTTTCATAAAAATAATATATTTTTTTATTTTTCTTTAAGAGACAAATATATAACATTTTTTAGAGCGATTAATTTCCCTTAAAAATATATATATTTTTTTATGAAATTAAGAAAAAAGGGTTGGGTATATCAGTATATCATACGAAAAAAAAATAAAATTGACATTATTCGGGCAAATCATAAATTTTTTTTTTTTAATAATTATAAATTAAATAATTTTTAGGCATCATATTGGGGGTTTTTTTTTTACAATTATATTTGGTAAAAAATAGTTTTCATTCGTCCGGAAAAAGGGTGAGGGACATATCTAATCCTAAAACGCCTTTAAATAAAGCAAATTATTTGGTTGTGTGACCTTACTTGGAGAATAAAAACTTAACAAATCACCTGAGTAAAAAATAAATACTGACATACAGCAGGGTAATGTCTGTTAGAGTAATGTCCGCTTGGTTTACCTAGGTGAATATATCGCTTAAATTCCGTATAACAAAACGAATGCAGAGCCGTAATTCACGGGGGGGGCGGCAAAAAACCCGGGCCTTTTGGATTTTTACCGCAACGGCCAAAACCGACTGGCTTATTTAACACCCCCGAAGCGTCGAAACGGAAAACCCCTTTTTATTTTACCCCCCTTGTTTAAAAATGTCACTGTTATTTAGTGTATTTTAATACAGACGCTGAATTAATGTACGTTAGGTGGAAATATTGCTTTATCATGCGGTAGAAATAAAAATATGTTTAAAATACTCGAAATCGCAATATTTAATTACAGTATGGGGTTCAGTAAACTCAAAAATATTAACACCTTTAGAAAGACTTAAAAAAAAAATTCTTAATGTTTTCATAAATTACCATATCTTGAGCCGACAATTAATTTGTATAAACACCAAATAATGATTTTGATATTAATCATATATACAAATTAAAAACATAAATATTCATTTATTCCCTGAGATTGAAAGAAAAAATATGGAATGTCATCTTTTTCTTGGTGTCCCTTATCCTCTCAGGACGTTGGCGATCACATTAGCCCATTTAACTTTATCCACTACAGCTCAGAATAATTCAACTGGAGTCATATTCGTCCATTGTCGCAAGTTTTTCAGCCATGAATTTCTTCTTCTGCCTGATCCTCTTTTTCCGTTTATTTTTCTTTTAATTATGAGTTTTAGCGATCTGTATTTGTCGCTTCTTATTATATGTAAGTAACATGCTTTTCTTTGTTTGACAGTATTCATTATTTTTGTTTGTTTCTCCATGGGGTTTGAACCCGATGATGGGGTTTTTGGGTTTCCCCAAAATTCCACTTTCCTTTGTGTTGCTTCTGTTAGCGTCCACGTTTTCAATGAATAACGAACCTAGTTTTGTTTTTTTGTACTCTTTTTTGGTTCGAATCAGTTTTGGCTATATACCTTTTGGCAATTAAAATAACTTTTTTTTTTTTTTTTTAACTATTTTTTTTTCCAAAGACTTAATTTGGGGTTCATTTGTAGGTTTTTTTTTATTATAGTTTTTAAAAAATTTTTTTTAAATTTGTTTTTTTAAAAAATAATTATACCAAAATAAAATACATGCAAATAATTTCTTTATTTAAGAAAAATATCACATTTTTGTTGAATTCATTACCATCGAGTCCGACCGGCATCGGCATCGTAATAAAGTGAATCGGTTGCGATCGAATCTTTTAAGTGAATGCATCAAATGAATTATTCAGTAAAAAGTTTTAACTTTCCACCTCTAACGTGACGTTCGCCGTACCCCCTCCTCGCTTCCCCCCCGGGCCCCTCTGCCCCTACCCCCCTACTCTTAATATTGTAAAGTTGAGTTATAATTGCTCAATGTTATTTTTAAAAAAAATATCTTAATATTGTGTTGCAATAATAGTGCTCTCTCTAGTAGGAAAAGTGTCGTTTAGAATATAGGTTTAATTAAATTCGATACTAATATGTTATTAAGTTTTTTAAAGGGGACGAAAAAGGGGGGGCGCTACAAAATAACTGATTTTCAAAGTGGGCGTTAGACAAAATAAGTTTGAGAACCTCTGCTTTAGATTACAGTATTTTACTTAGAAAATACGAATTATATAGTATTAGAGGAACTGCTTTAAAATGGATCACTTCATATCTTTCCCGAAGGTATCAAAAAGTGGGGGGTAAAGGTTCAAATAGAGCTTTCTTAAGGCAGACTGAAATAAAATTAGGTGTGCCACAAACTCTGCTGATGACACTAACCTTTTGGTAACTGCTTCAGATTTACCTGCCTTTATTGAAATGGCTTAATTCATAATGGCGAAAGGGACTATGTGGTTTACAAAAATCAATTATTTCTAAACAACGAAAAAACTAAGTTAATTTTATTTAGAACAAAGCAATCGAGACTGCAGGATCCGGATACAATAGGTGTATGTAAATAAACTAAAAAAAGTGTGTTATGTTTTTGGTATATTCTGTAAATATGTTAATCTTGAGACAAAAAAGATGATCTTTTATGCTAACTTTAAGTATTATATCAGATATGGTATTATTTATTTTGTATGGTAGCAGCAGTGATGTTGAAAGCCTGTTTGTCTGTCAAAAGAGCGCTTTAAAAACAAGTTTTGGTCTTAAATTTAGAGAAACCTGCAAAGGAAAATTTAAAGAAAATGGTCTTTTAACTGTCGCTGCTGTTTATATACAGGAATGGATATTGCTTTTCTCTAAAAACAGATCGTTATTTAGTGGTAGCGAGTCTCAAGCCTTTACACTTCTAGAAAATGAAACTATACTTTACTTTGATTTCCATCTTTCACTTTATAGGTTCTTTAAATTTAGGCACCCAAAAGCCATATCCAGATTAATCAGTCACAAAATTGCACCAACAATTTTTTTTCTTATTACCCCTTTTATTTCTTTTCTTTTCTTTCTATTTATATTAATTTGCATTTTAAAATTTTTTTAATTAATAACTCTTACCCCAGATTTGTAAGACTAAAAGAATAGTGAAAATGTTGCTTTTGTATATATTAATATTCATATTTTATATCATAAATTGTCAGCCCACTTCGCATTAAATCACGTTTAAGATGCCAATGACTCACAAATAAAAACGTTCATTTACTGGCAGTAAACAAATAAATTCTAATTTGTTATTCGGAGACTTAAAATATGTAAATTTACTACGTTCTTTAATTTCCCCAGATGATAGTTGAACGGTCATTTTGGGGGTCAGAAACCAAAAACCATAAAGTAATAAAAAACACCCAAAAATTTTTTGCTTCCCTTAACTACCCCTTAAAAAAAACTAGAAAGTTAAACATTAAATTTTAATTATGTTTATTTTGCCAAATTTTTGTATAATTTTCACATTTTTGTTGTCAATTTCCATTCGAAAAATTTATGAATTTAACCCCAAAC
>JAHBCN010011796.1:0-27971 GCA_019359885.1 Listronotus oregonensis
CTAACAAATTTCCTTAAAATAACCTGGAATAACCACTGGGGGCGTTGAGCTTTTTTCTCTACTTGGCCTTTGAATGACCTTGAGCCTGACGTGATGGAGCTTAACTAACCCACTCATCGTATTTAGCGAGCAATTGCAAATCATTTAGCGGTGCTCTCACTCTTCCTTGTAATTAAACACGTGCAGCATATACTAACGTAATGCATGTATTTCTAGAAGTATTTAGGTAAAACTTATTAAGATAAAACGTGTTTGGACCTATATATGGGATATGGTCTTGATTTTGATTATATTGAATATTGACTCTTGCAAAGATGATCGTTTTAGTGTGTAAAAATGCCAGATACAAGAACGCAAATCGACCCATATAATATTTTTTGCCGGTCATGTACATTTTAGTTAATGGCACTCTTTAATGGCTAGGCATTGGCAATAAGGTATCAGAAAGACGCGGAATTGGTCAAGCGGCCGTTATTATTCCACGTGTTGCAGGAAATGTGATGACATCCATTACTAGTATGTTAATGCCGGATAAATGCATTTAGGATGATGGCATCCATCATTAAATAAGTAAAATACATTTTTATTACCGGCCGGGGAACTAAAATGCGCATAAAT
Organism: Listronotus oregonensis; assembly: GCA_019359885.1. Classification (NCBI taxonomy): domain Eukaryota; kingdom Metazoa; phylum Arthropoda; class Insecta; order Coleoptera; family Curculionidae; genus Listronotus; species Listronotus oregonensis. Next base: position 619 of record JAHBCN010011796.1, read on the forward strand.
AATGCACATGCGTAATGTGTTTCTATGAAGAGGGTGTCCTATATAAAATGAAATACTTTTAGAAAAACTATAAAAGATACATAAAAAGTTAATTGTAAAGGTTGTTTAGTGAAATGTATTTTTTTATGGATACAGTGTTGTCTATTTTGCCAGAGTTACTGTTGCTACAAAAATATTTTAAATCGAATACTCCATTTATTGTTAAAAGTCCAATCCACACAAAAAATTAAAATTATATGATCCAAATCCTGTTTACACCATTGTGTTTGCTGTCGTGTGCTCGGCTCGAGAAATAACCATTATCTCTTTCTCCAACATGCTCATTGTTCGGTGAAAGAAATATATATATATATATATATATATATATATATATATATATATATATATATATATATATATATATATATATATATATATATATATATATATATATATATATATATATATATATATATATATATATATATATATATATATATATATATATATATATATATATATATATATATATATATATATATATATATATATATATATATATATATATATATATATATATATATATATATATATATATATATACTATATATATATATATATATATATATATATATATATATATATATATATATATATATATATATATATATATATATATATATATATATATATATATATATATATATATATATATATGCTGCTTGCGGATTCTGCTTGCGTCGATCAATCGACACGTTGGAGCCACGGAGAAAGGTTATACCATGATTCTTTTTGCTCTCTCGCACGCTTAATCGCACCTCCAAACGACAAGGCTGCCTCTAGTAAATATATGCTCGTTTTGTATAAATACATTTAAGATGTTAACAATATCCTTTCTAAGTCTAAGCAGGAAAAGAGTTAACGTTATTTGTACCAACATTTTTTTACCATTTTTTATAAGTTGGCTCCAATCTCGCAAAAAACCGTTTATTGTACGGCCATATGGAAGTCTAGTCAAATAAACGACAGTTGACAGTGAATTATACAATCCCTTTACTGATTTTTAAGCAAAGCAAAATCCTTTAAATATACAGAAAGCGTTTAAACTTCGTCGTTTTTAAACTGACATAGAACCGTGTAAAGTCGACAGTCACGCGTTTAATTGATTTTAACAGTTTCCACACCATTTCACGGCGGTACAAAAACTGGGTCTTAAAATAAACACTTTTTTTATTAGTCCCTATTTTTTGCTATTTAAATTTTGCAATATTAATTTGTTACCTCATTGTTTATATTACTACCTAACATAATTTATATATGTATATAAGTCCGGCACTGGTCCTGCTTTTTAAATACGCATGTTAAATGACACTGTCGTCAGAGATGCTATCGTTTGTCTAGTGCGCGCTAGCATAAACTTGCCATAAATGCTATTAGCCATTACATATCTAAAGTTAGTTATTTATGAACATTCCCGCCACGGCCCATTTTTAATTCATTATTTCCTTTAGTTTTTAGAGATAGCGTTTGAATAACCATGTTTACAACATTCTTGAGAAAATTAGATAAAGACTAGGTCCCACATCTCATACCCCTATTTTTTTTTTAAATATAAATAAATCAAAATTATAATAATTACGTTTATTCGTCGATCAAATTATAAATAGCATACAAAGGGTTTAATATATTCTAAACTATATTTTAGGTAAGTTTTTTTTTATACTATTTGGTTAAACAAAAATATATAAGTCCTTAAAAGCAACTAAAATTTTCATCTAATGTTAAGTAAGCTAAAAGATTAAATAGTATCACTTCCTTTAATAATGCACAACAACTCTAAACTAAAAGCTAAATTATTTAAAAATATAGAAAAAAATACTTTAACAATTTTTGACATATAAAAAAGTACGATTGGCAGCAATATATAGACATATTTCGTCTGACGCCCTATTTTGCCTCTCTCTCAAATATATTCGCCTATGCTTCAAGTCAGTCGAAACATCAACATTGTTTGTTTACTCTTATTTTAATAACTGTATTTTGCTATTTGATACATAAAAAATGTCAATTTAAATAAGAAAATTTATGAAATACTAATTATTTTTACGAGAAGCTTCTATATTTTAAACTTAACGTGATTGCCCTGTAAGGTAGGACAACGGTTAATTTTATATAACCTAAAACTAACTGTACCACGTACAAAGACAAATTATTTATTTATGCGTATTTTTTATTATCGTATTAATTAAATTAATTTACTTTAAAAATTCAAACAAGATTTTTTTGTATCCAATGCAGAAAGTGGGTTACTCTGGAATAAACTCCTGGGTAGCCTGGTTCTGCACATCGAAAACCATAAGAAACCACACCAATAAGGTAAAATCTTAAACCTCGTTCATTGGGGCTGATTGCTCCGCTCATAAGTGGACCTTTAAATAAAAAAAGTAAGTAGTAAGCAATAAGACTTCACCTCTTGAGCATAGGCGTGTGCAGGGTAAAGCTGGTGTGGGTGCCGAGATAATAATAATAATGAAGTGAATAAAACTATGAATAACAATATATCGATATTAATACATTGTTATTAATAAAATTAATTAATAATAAAATAATAAGAATAAATTCTTAGGAATGTTTGGTAAATATTTTTGAAATAATAACAAACCGAGTACATTATACATTATTTATTATAAAATCATTCTTCTTCCATAAGGTACAACTTTTTTAAATTCGTTTATCACAGTACTTATATCAATATTTGCGGCTAATTCCTGTTCCACAAATGGAACCAGGAGATTTTCTAAACGTTCTTGGCGCATTGTGGATCTTAATTTTGATTTTACCATACTCATTTTCGAGAAGGTGCGTTCACACGTAAAACTCGTAGAGATCGAACGCTGTTAAAACAACACCGATATGTCACGGTCTCATATGGCAAACTGATATGAGACCGTGACGTATCGGTGTTTTCTAACAGCGTTCGATCTCTAACAGGAATTGTTGCAAATTTTTAACAAAGTTTTTTAAAATTTATGTACGTTGTACTTCTATCAAATGTAGAAAGCCACTGTAGCCAACCTAAACAGTTTAATGGTAGATTTTGACCTTTTTTACTTTCAGCATACTTATTTCGGCTGCTAATTCAGAAGCATTCAACTTAAAATGATTCCACAGAATTTCAAAATCACTTCGTGTGAGTTCATCATGCCCTAAACCTATTGGCAAAGCTTTGCCTACGCTATAAATAAATACTTTTTATTTACTTTGTATGTTTTTTTTTTCTTTTTAAAGGGCACCGAATTTACATTTTAAAACTGATCGAACTATACACTCCGATACTATTAGAACGCATACAGAAAATTTGGAAAAACATGAATGAACTTGCTATTGCAAGAACGCGCTTAACTACGATCCGCGGCAAGCGCGTTGCTGCATAAACCCGCTGCACAAATAAGGCTTAAGTACTTATATAAAATGTTTCATTTATATCTAAATTATTTTAGATTATGTGTCTGATAATATTAATATTCTATACTATTTTTATATAGTATTAAGTATTTTAAATTTATAGGACAACTTTCAATTCAAAGAGAGAGAGAGGGCATTTAAACGACAAAAATAGCATATATTTGAATATAAGGATTGTAATTTTTAAACCGAACCTTATCAAATAATAATTTTAAAATTTTAAAGACAGTAATCTTTTTCAGACTAGTGGGGGTGCCACGGCACCCACGGCACCCACTGTGCGCACGCCTATGCTCTTGAGCCTTATGAATAAAAATTAAGCAATTGCTTTTTTTTTAAATTAGTAGCAAATGCTTAAGTTGAAATGAATAAAATGTTTAGCAATGACTTGACCTTGTAGTAATTGCTTTTAATCAAAGGAAAAACTAAAACCAGAAGGTTTTGCTTAGAATTTTGCTATATAAGCAATTGCTGATAAATTTTCAAGCATGTACCTGGCCATCCTTACTTTTACTTAAATTAGTTTTGTCGTGATATTTGTCCGATTTACATCCTAAAATGGCAGAATTTATAAATCGTAAAGTAAAACACTACAAAGTACGAAGGGGATGTATGGAAGAAGATTATCGAAAATTGTATCGTTTTAATCGTGAAAATGTACAATGGCTTGCAAACTATTTCCTGGAAGAAAGTGGAGAAACACGTGGTGGAGCTTTATCGACTTTGGAAAAAATGAAAATTTTTCTCCGTGTCGTCGCCGACCCAAGTTTTCAAAATGGAGTTGGTGAAGAAATTGGTGTTCATCAAACCAGTGGGCAGTGTCTCGAAAACATATACATACGTTATGCATAAAATTGTGAGTAAGGCACATATATGGATAAAATTTCCCAAAACTAGGGCCGAACTTATTGAGGCTAAAAATCTATGGTCCCAAAAATACCGATTTCCAAATGCTATTGGGGTCATTGATTGCACCCACATAAGAATCCCTAAATTTGGCGAATTTGGTGATGAATAGATAATAAATTTAATATAAGTACTATATTTAAAACACAAAACACTATTAGATCTCAAGTAACAAAAACAAAACCAAACTTTAAAAACAAAAACACAAAAAATGTTATTTATAAGATCCCTGGTAAATGTAACAAGTATATAGGTGAAACTTTCAGACCATTTGCCAAACGCATAAAAGAACATACAACACATACATTAAAAACACAGAATTCCACAACTCAAAAATCTGACAACAGGTATTTGATAACTTTCACATAATAAGCTGAAATGCTTCTAGTATTTTAGAAAAGAAAACTTGTTAAAAAAAAGTTAAAATAAAATTTATATTATTAAACAAAGATAAATGTGTAGCATCAATATCTGTTGGTAATTTAAATAAAATATAGTTACGTATGCTTGATGCTGAAGTACTTTCAGGTAAACTCAAAAGCAATTAACACACCACATCACCTTTTTTGTCCTTTTAAAGATTATAAATATACCAGTTAAATAAACTAATATGTCATTTATGACAAAACGTCATGAAAAGTATAAAAGCTTTTAGAGTTTTCTAACTTTTTAATCCAAATTTTTTAAAAATGTAGTTTAAATTTCTTTTTTGATTTTTCATCTTGACACTGGTGGACGGCTTGACACCGAAACATAGATTAGTGTTATCGATTTTTTGGGTTTTTTAGTGGGTTTCTTCTTTTTTGTGCTCAGTTTGTTATACCCGGGACTTGGACCGAAGTGGTCCCATTTTCCAAAAAAAAATTGTAATGTAGTAATCCCAAAGGAAACATACTAAAACTTGAATTCGCCACAAAACTATAGAACATATTTAAAAATGAGTTATTTACACAAAAGCAAAAAACATAATTTAATTTGTATTCCTTTACTTTTGGATTCAAAGGGAATATTAATAAATTTACCTATGGAGTATCCGCTTATAACTCCCCATATAACTTCTTTGAACCTGTTATTAAACACTTTTTAAAACACTCCTGCAAAGTTGCAAATGTAGAACTAAGATAAAATTATATTTTATGTCAAAAATAAAATCATATATGTTACCTCCAGAATCTCCCTGGCAAGCGTCTTTGTCACCCTTTGTATACTCCAGTTAGCCAGACATATTCTTTCATCCAATTACAGATCTATTTCCATATGCGTTTTTGCAGTAGCTATTGTCTACCACAGGTAGCGTTGCTACTTGAAGAATCGAACCTTGAGTTGGGCCATCTTAAAATGAATAAATAAATAATTATAAAAATAATTTACAGTTTATTATTTGCTATCCAAACTACAGCATCATAATTCTTTATTGCTATTCTGTGCGGCATATTTAACTGTAGATGTTGTCATAGCATCCCATTTTTAGGCGTCACTTATGATAAATAGGAATATCAGCAAATTAATTCTTGCTAACGATTTTCCTAATTACAATCGCAACATGGCACAAAAACAATAAGGAATTACCCAAGCAGGACGGGTTTGGCAAAGAACAGCTTTTGTAAGACCTGTTAGGAAGAAACTGGTTGTTTCACGTAAAACCGCGTTTACACCAAAGTTTTCCACAAGTTGCGGCAATTTGTTGCTTTTTCTACAAAATACAGCAACTTTTTTTGTCGCGTTTACACCAAAGTTGACAACTAAAAGTTGGTAAAAGATTGTTTGTAGAAAACTAAAAGTTGTCAACTTCTTAAATTGGAGCAATAAGTGGAAGATTTTTTGTAGAAAACTAAAAGTTGCTCTTCTCAATTTTAAAGCAACAACTGGAAAACTTATTAACAAAGAATTGGCTTTGGTTGAGGCAGGAGTTCTCCACTAGTTTTCTACAAGTTGCTTGCGCAAAGCGAGCAGCAACAAGTCTTCCACTTTTAGTTGTCAACTTTATTTGATCTTTACCGACACTCCGCGAGAAACCAAAATTTTGTGGAAGATTTGTCTCTCCACAAGTGGAAGACAAAAAAAGTTGCTGAATTTTGTAGAAAAAGCAACAAATCGCCGCAACTTGTGGAAAACTTAGTGGAAGACTTAGACGTGGCTTAACGATCAAAGAAAGTTGACAACTAAAAGTGGAAAATTTGTTAAGAAAGCAACTTTTTGTTGACAACTTTTAGTTTTCTACAAACAATATTTTGTCAACTTTTAGCTGTCAACTTTGGTGTAAACGCGCCTTAAATATGCATAAAAAAATAGATAACCCCCTTATATATGCTTTTCAGCTTTAGTATTTTGGATTGCAAGTTAGTAAGCTTTGTCTTCTATACAGAAATAGCCATAGACAGGCCTATCGTCCATCGCAATCATGCACGTGCAGGTGCACGAAATTAAACCTATTAGCCCAGTCTGTAGGTAATTTTCATGACTTTAATTTGTAACAGGTTAAAAGGTGTTAAAAGTTGTAGAGGGTGATTTCCTGAATATGACTATATAGTTTTAGACTCGAAAAAAGTGTGCAGGGGTGGGGGGTAGAGGGTTAAAAGTGCTAAAAACGTGTTTTTCGCTTCTGCAAGCGCCATTGTTAATTTTAGAGGAATACGTTCATAATGTTTTTTTAGGTATTAAAAAAACCTATAATTTGAGCCCTGCTAAAATTAATTTGGTTCATTTGTTTATGAAAAAATTTTAAAAACCCGTTAAAAATAGCCATTTTTTAAAATGTTGATAATTATTGCAAAAATATTTTTTTATCCATTTCTGTCATTGCAAAACATAGGTTTTTTAATTTTAATTAAATGAGAGGTTCTAAAGCATGATCGGATAATTTGTTGCTAAGATAATTGAGTTTTACTGATTTAAGAGCTCTAATCTAGTAGGCAATATCTTTTTTGTTTATAAATATTATAGGTATTACAAACTGTCTTTTGCTTTTTTATCTAAATAGTAAAATATAAGTCTTGAAATCTCAAATTATAGGTTTTTTTTAATACCTTAAAAAAAACATTTTGAACGTATTCCTCTAAAATTAACAATGGCGCTTGCAGAAGCGAAAAACACGTTTTTAGCACTTTTAACCCTCCACCCCCCACCCTGCACACTTTTTTCGAGTCTAAAACTATATCGTCATATTCAGGTAATCACCCTCTAAAACTTCTAATTCCTTTCAACCTGTTACAAATTAACGTCATAAACAGCCCTTATTTTTACCTACAGACTGGGCTATATTAAAGGTGCGCATAGTTAAGAATTTAAATAAAATACATCCTGATAAAAAGAAAAAATATTTATCCTATTTTTAAGAAGTAAAAAAATAATTTTAAACAGCCAACGATACCAAACCCGGCATCGTCATTTAAATAAGAAAATGACGGACTACAAGCTTCATATAATATTACATTTTTAATTAAAAATATAGAAAAACCAAGGAAAATTGGCATGAAATTAAGATAACCGGCAGTCAAAGAAGTTATAATAACTGCTCTTTAAAACAGGGCACCATCAGATATCAGAAAAAATACCTTTGAGTAATAGTTTAGTAAAACGATACATAAATGAAATGGGTAAAGCGTTATATTATACATTAAAATTACTTAAGAGTCCATTCGCGCCGCGAAAATTGGATCCAATTTGGGGTTCGGGGCATAATGTTTTTCTCAAAAACGGTATAAGTTATCGATAATTTTCAAAAACTATAAGAAAGCCAACACTTAAATCTAGGCTTCTGCTGTAATAGTTTTTTAAATTTGGATTTAGTTTTTTAATATTTCCTTGAGTAGAAAGTCACCCTAAAATCCGGTTATGTTTAGATACTATTTTCTCTTAACTCGACTCATATGTCAAAAAGTCGTTACAGCAGAGGCATAGGATTATTTCTTGCCTTTAAAATGGTGTGTATAATTTATGTCATTTAAGTAGAAAAATAGTTACAGAAAAAACGTTATCTCCTGTAGGCTTGGCAATCGGAAACAACAAGACGCATCGATACACCGAATTTGGAAAAACCTAAATAAAATATAATATTTTTAATGCGGCTATACGAAAATTGTGGTAGTGGTTGTTTGTTAGTTTCTGCCCACCGTCTCCGCGTCCTTTTGCCCGAGCCCTAAGGTGTAGCGTAAATGCACTCTTAAAGACTTATAAATTTAAAAAAAAATCCTAATGTACGCCTGCACACGTCATTTTGTCACGTTATTATAGCAGCCAATAAGATAAAAGCCATTTCATCGAATGAAAGGCCCTTTGGTCAACGTTTTAATGAAAATGATAAAGAATAAAATCGCTTGCTACTGCACACAAAATTTTGTTGGCTTTCAAAAGGTATTTACCTGAATCATTTTTATAATATGTATAACTCAGTCAGACTCAGTACTAGACTCTCTTGAAAAGAGATTTAATAAATAAAGTCATTTTTCCATGCTATTAGCAGTCCTTACAAAACCGGCTATTTATTTACTTCTCCAACACTTCAACGTTTTTTACGCAAATGATGATAGGATGCATGAATGGAATTTAAGAGAGAAACTCATAAAACTCACTATTTTTGAAACATTCAGAAATGGATACCAAGAATACTGCCTTCAAAAATAAATGCATTGAGCATTTTTTAATTTCTTTTTTATGTTATTTTGTGTTTTAAGTAAAAAAATTTTCTTACTAAATTTATTGGTTTTCTTTTTTATAAAGGAGGTGGTGGTCAAGTAAAGGTTGAGAACTTGCTTTACAATACCGGGTTTAAAAGGCGCAGTAATATTAAAGCGAAAAAACTACCGTGGATATGTTAGCAACGAGCTTTAAAAACGGAATTAAATCGCGTTCATTTGTGGCACAGCAAGTGTGAAATATTGCCTAATAGAGACTTTTTTTTCGTTTTAAGTTACTTGATCACAAATTTAAATAAAGACATACAGTAATACCTATATAACACAAGCATTTGCCAATTGAAATTTGGTCAACCGATGAACTGTAGATTTTAGGTTCGCACCGCCCTAAAATAAGACTTTTACCATCGATAGAACGAAGTACCTATCTTCAAAGATCATTACTTCAAGAAATTGTGGTCAATTGATTTGACCGCGTCAAAATGAAAGCTCTAGTAATCAAAGGCAAAATATCGAACAATAATTTCATTTAAACGCCGCCTAAATCATAGAACGACATTTTTTTTATTCCTGGTACAATCCACGAAGGCTTAACGCCTAAATACTAACAAAACGTGGGTGCTTTAAGTGAAGTAAGCTATAGTATATTAACACATTACTTAAAATTATTGATTTTTCTTCAAACTCGCTCTTATTTATAATGCTAAATAAGATAAAATTACAACATTTGGGGGTTTCCATTTAAAAAAAAAACATTATTTTTTTGCAATTTTCTTAATTTCATTTTTAATCCTATTTTTTTGAACACCCTGTATAATAGGTTATTAAAATATTGTAAAAAATCTGTGCATGTAGGTTCTTTTTAACAATAATTCCAACTTAAAATAAATATTACCGGCTTTGTTATAGCAAAAATTGATAATTATTTTAGGGCCTGCAATTGTCATTTTTGAAGTAAAAAATTAAATATGTCAAAAACGCTTATGTTTATGTATAGAACATGACACATAAAATTTACCTGAAATCTTGTGTATAATCTAAAAATGTAATAATATATAGAGTTTTTATTCAAAATTAGCAAATTGACACCTACTGCCGGTATAATCAGAAGTGCCACCAACTTTTTTGTAGCTCAAATCAGACCATGCTTGGAAAACTGTTCCCTTATTTGGAGAATGTCGTCTTTCACAACTCCTAACATTCTTGATTTTATTCAAAGAAGATTCATTTACCTTATAGGCCTTTTCATCACAATTTTTTTTGTGCGCATGCGTCAGTATCCGCCATTTTTTTCGTACTGTTTTTTTTAAACAAGCATGTAAAAGGGCCTATAAACACATAATTAAAATAAAAAAAATACTAAAGAAAGTATTGTTATTGAAGAAAAGAAATACGAAAATAAAAAAAAAGTGCCTTAATTAGCAAATATGTTTTTTTAATTGATTATTATAATGATATCAGTACGAAAAGTAACGAAGAAGCGGTGTTGTTATGGAGTATGTAAGAGTGATACACGCTATAAATCATTTAAATACAATACAATTTAATCAATAAAACAATTGTATATATGTGGTAGGCCTAATTAGAATAAAATTATAGTTACTTTTTGTATAGTAAAGAAGTAATGATGCCTAACCTCTCAATCCAGCTCCCCTTCTTTTTCCTTTTTAAAGATGTCCATGACATTTAAGCGACCTTTTTAATTGCGTTCAATTATGGGCTTTAACTGAATTATAAATCAGTGAAGCACCAACAACGATTTTTCCCAGTAAATGATTTAATTGGGGAGATAATACTGCATTCCCAGCCATTGTCGATCAAAACAGTACGAAACTTTTGAATTGCCGCTATTTCAACATGGCGACTGCGCTTGCGCTTGTCACATGATGAAAAGGCCTATTAATGATTGACTATTTACAGAAATGCTTTCTTCTGTAGTCCACAGCCAGCAGCTCTTAACAAAGAAATATGATATGCCAGTTTTATGCGTCGTTCACAGTATCTAGACAGCATACGTTAATTTTCCAACGGTGCCGAACCAATCAGAAGGCACTATCATCAATCTGAACCGAAGGGCACTTCGTTTGGCATCGGATAAAATCGCTTCGTAGAATCCATTGGATGTTTGCTTTGCTGATTTCCCGGCTATATTTTATATTTCCATGCTCTTGTTCTTTTTAGAATTATTATTGGAAATTGAGCTTCGACAGCGATTTATTTATTGCCAAAGCATTTTGTTATTTATTTCAGGCCATTAGACCCGTAATATGGAACTGGAAAATGGATTTATTGCTCTTATTTGATATTTCTAGGTTATGATTCAATTTAATCTTGTTTTTATTTATTTTTAGGAATAAACTGACGACTTGCCAATTTTTGCAACATAGAATTTTCAAGTATATCGACTAAAAACCGACATATAAAGACAAACATAGACCCAAGATATAGTTTCTACATCAGAAGGATCCAAAGAACTCAGCATATCATATGCCCATTTGCATAAACCAAACTTCTTTTCCATTCCATACAGACTTGATTAAACATTTAAGTACTTTTCTTAACTATAAAAGAATCTACTTTGTATTTTAGGAATTTTGAAGAGTTTTCAGCGGAGGCCAGAATAGAGAAGTAGACTATGCTTGCCGTACAGGAAGAAAATATGCACACGGTGAAGAAAAGAAAGTATATGAGTGTAACAGAAGTGATTACAAAAGGCCTTGTGTAGTGATGTATAAGTATAATTATTGTATGGTATTATTCTTTTTAGGATTTGCCAGCACAGCTCAAAAAAACGTAGTGTGAAAAGTGGAGGTAGTATTCATATTCATGGAACATGTCCTTCAAGAATTATGGTTAACATTTCAGCCGAGGGTAAATATTTTTTTAATAATGTTATTACTACAATGGCTCCTTCATAATTTTCTTTTAGGATCTGTGACTGTAAAGTTTGTTGAAACTCATGTGGGGCACACTGATGAACTAAGGACCAAGAGATTATCTAAAGTCGAACAAGAGACAATTGTTCAAAAATTAACTGCAGGTGTATCGAACCAAAGGATAATAATTGAAGATTCACGTATAATCCAAAATGATCAACTCGAGAGAAGAAACCTTGTAACAGAACTAACTATGGATGTAATGCTTGTTGACCGTTTGGTTAATAATTAGTATAGGTTTTTCTCTGGTTGTGCCATCTTTTCTGTTAATTTGATTGCGTTAAAAAGATTGTTAAGTGGAAGTATGTAGACCTGTCTTACTTATATGGTTTAGCTGATTTACTCTCTTTTATTTGCCTTAAGTTAGTTTAATTTAATTTAATTTGTTTGGAATTTAATTTTGTTGTATTGTTTTTTCATACCGGGTTTAGAATATGTTATTCTGTAGTGTACTGATTTGTAAATAAATAAATAAATAACATATACAGGATGTTTCTTAATAACATGCTAATATTTAATGGGGTGATTCTTGGACTCATTTTTAAGAAAAAAACTTCATATGAATGTATGTCCTAAGCATCTTCTCTTTTGAGATACAGGGTGTTAAAATTTTAGAAAAAAATAATTTTTTTATTGTCATTTTCATACCACTTTAAATATTTTTATGAAAATTGCTGTACGGCGTTTATGCATTAAGGAGCATTTTTTTAACCTAGAAACATTTTGAAGAAATTATTGTTCAAAGTTACATAAATCGTTTTTTCTCGTAATTGGTCCAGTGAGATGCAAATAAGTGAATTTATTTTTTATGGGAAAACGGTGAATCGTACGAAAAAAAGTCAAGTAACCAAATTTGTTTTAAATTGACCGAGGACTCCAAAAATAATTTTATTTTAAGAAAGCAGTGGCGGACTGCTTTTCTTCAAAATATCTAGTCAAAGTCCAGTACGGACGCCACTGTTGGAAATAAAAAAATGTTTCTTAGGTCAAAAAAGTGCTCTTTAATGCATAAGCGCCGTACACCAATTTCCTTAAAAATATTTAAAGTGGTATGAAAATGACAATAAAAAAAAAATTTTCTTAAAATTTTAACACCCTGTATCTCAAAAAAGATAAGACGTTTAGGACATACATTCATATGATTTTTTTCTTAAAATGGGTCAAGAATCACCCCTTAAATATTAGCATGTTATTAGAAACACCCTGTATGAAACTACTATAACAATAAGCTGAATTATAAAATTTAATATATGTATAATATCATTTATTTATATTTCTATTTACCCTAAAAAACTAATAAAATAGTATAAACACATACACATTGTAACTTTTATTTTAAAACCTATACAATAATCTACAATACCTAAATAATTATAAGATTAAACGAACTTACCTAAGTGAAGTTTGATCATAATTATATGACCGCCTCTTCCAAATAGATCACTATGTAGTTCACTCTTTCGCCGCCAGGTAGAGCCACGCATTCTAAAGTCAGACAAAAACACCTCTCGCCTTTGTACCATTTCCGTGCGCAACCCTGGATACTTCATTATTTTAAAGCAGTAACTGTTGCAATAAATTACATAGATCACGCGGGTTCGGACAGGGAGGTGATCTATTTGGAAGAGGCGGTCATATAATTATGATCGAAACTGCTTATTCGTTTAATCTTATAATTATATTTCCCGCCTCTTCCTTCAAGATCACTATGTAGATGTTTAAAGTTAATATTGCAACAGTTATAGGAAAATTAAATAACACACATGTAAGGGATATATTTTATTAGTTTGATAAATCCCTATACTTAATAACTAACAAATAATACAAACTGTGAAAAAAAAACGAAATTGTAATAAACGAATAAATGTTGATAACTCTGTTAACAGCTGCTAGCGAGGACGCATGCCTGGTACTGTGTGCCGTAAAAATTTACGTATCTATTCCACTTGTCTTTAATGTCAGACGGATCCAACAACTAAAAGTCTGGGCCGTTGCTTCTTTGTACGGTTTTTTAGAAACAGTTTTGACAGTTGCTCGACTGTCTAAAGCGAAGTCCTCTTTAAGTAGCAAAATAGCGTACTTGCGCATAGTTTAGGTTTGTTGTGGAAAAAAGGTAGTAATAAAGGCTGGTATCTATTTGGGGCAGAGGTTTTGATCCTAGCCGGAACTTTTATTTCTATTTTTTCATTTAATATTTCAATATTTTAGAACCTCTATTAATGAAAATGTTTGTACTCTATGTGCTGTTATCAGAGCCATTAACATTGATAATTTTGTGACAATATTTCTAAACTAATTGTTTCATTAAGGGTAACAAGTTTCTAAATAATCTAAAACTAAAGACGGGTTCCATGTTCGGTGGTATTTAGGTAAAGGAGGTCGTACCTTATGTGCCTTTAAAAAACCTTTTGATCTGGTGATTTTTGCCAACTCGTGGAGAAATAAGCAATGCTAGAGCAGATTGTATTGTATTTAATGAACTGTAAGACATTCCCTTGTTGAACAAAGAAGATGAAAAATATAATATGTTTTGTATATTTAATTCATAGAAATTTAATTTCTGTTCGGTACAAAATTCCCACCATAACTTTAACCCGCTTCCATATTGTTTGATTGACAACTCTGTTATTGATTGACAACTCTGCACATATTGATATGTCAATTGCCTCTTCAGGTACCTTATGGACTATCATTGTTTGCCGGATAAAAGTCCTGCTTCCGGGAAGCACCTGGTGCCGGAACATAGGGCGTCCTATTAATAGATAATAAGATAACCAGCATCCACGATAATAAAAGCTTATGTGAGGTTAGTGATTTCCAGAACTTATAAAATATTTTTACCTGCCATGCGTTATAAGCTACCTCTAAAGTGTCTATTGTTGGCCGCCCTTCATTTGGTTGCGTCGATAAAATAGAGCATTCTCTTTCATCGGCCGGAGGTTCTTTCGAGACCTCCTGACGCTGTTTGTGCTGCTCTTTTAGCACTGCCAGAACCTCCAGATTAAGTTTGGGTGCATTAGCAAGAGCTAAATTATTGGGAGGGGATATTTTTGGATATGGCAGCTAGTACTTCAGGATCAAGGCCTTCCTGTAATATTTTGGACCAAGTTGAACAAGTAATTTGTTCAGGCCTTTTGTAGCGACTTTGATTTGCAGCACTGTTTTTACCAAGAAGGCTAAGAAGATCTTCAGACATCGCACCACTAGATTCAGCACCCTTTTCGTCATCCTCTGCACAGAATGAAGTGACAACAACTAAAATATTTTAGCTAGATGACATATAAAATTGCTCAACTTGTTAGCGGTATTCATAAAAAATAAAAAAGGTGCGGATGACTATGCCAAAACTCATTTACACTTTTTAATAAGACCTGTCAAGACTCGTTGGTAATAAATTAGTACAAAAATATGTCAAAACTCGTTAGCCATAAATTAATATAAAAATATGCCAAAACTCGTTGACATTTTCTAATAAGACCTGTCAAGACTCGTTGGTCATAAATTAGTAAAATTATATGCCAATACTCGTTGTATAAGTGTATAAATATGCCAAAACTCGTTGACATTTTTAATAAGACCTGTCAAGACTCGTTGGTCATAAATTAGTACAAAAATATGCGAAACTCGTTGACATTTTTTTAATAAGACCTGTCAAGACTCGTTGGTCCTTAAATTAGTAAAAAATTATGCCAAAACTTGTTAGCCATAAATTAATAAAAATATGCCAAAACTCGTTGACATTTTTTAATAAGACCTGTCAAGACTCTGTTGGTCATAAATTAGTACAAAAATATGCCAAAACTCGTTATCCATAAATTAATATAAAAATATGCAAAGACTCGTTGACATTTTTTAATAAGACCTGTCAAGACTCGTTGGTCATAAATTGTTACAAAAATATGCCGAAACTTATTGTATAAATTAATATAAAAATATGCCAAAACTCGTTGACATTTTTATTAGACCTGTCATGACTCGTTGAGTGCATAAATTAGTACAAAAATATGTCAGCTCGTTAGCCCTAAATTAATATAAAAATATGCCAAAACTCGTTGTCTCGAAGACAATTCAAAATATGCCAAAACTCGTTTGTGCAAAATAATACAAATATGTCAAATTGCCAATATACATAATTATACTTCTCTGTCAAGACTCGTTGACATCATATAAAATAAAAATAATTTTTATGCGCCAAAATTTTTAAAATATTAATCGAGCTTCGTCGTTATATTCCAAAACTCGTTGGTATATTATATACTTTTTAAAACAAATAGTGAGGTAACACGCTCTTAATCTGATGGTTCATAACCACAACTAACCACAACTCACTGGAGAAGGCTTACGTATTTTTTTCCGTTTCCTCCTTTTTAAGTCGCGCCACCACCTTCGATAGCTTTTTAACTGACTCGTTACCACAGATTCTCGTCATATGAAGTAGAATCCGAATCATCTCATTCTGACGTGTGATATGCGAAACCGACCGGAGCGACGTGGTTCCAACCGCACACCAAAGAATAATGAAGTATCCAGGGTTGCGGGAATGGCATTTTGCAGCAAGCGAGAGGTGTTTTTTGTCTGACTTTAGAATGCGTGGCTCCACCTGGCGGCGAAAGAGTGAACTACATAGTGATCTTGAAGGAAGAGGCGGGAAATATAATAATTATTCTAATCACATAGTCAAATTAAAGGATCATAAAATTCATTCACCAATCTATCAAGAAAATAAATGGCGCTGTTAGCCTCGAGTGGTCGATTTACAGTTTAAACTTGGCGCCATTGTCGTAACTGGCTGCCGCGTTCTCATTGGCCGGCACCGTTGGAAAATTAACGTATGCTGTATCTAGACCGTGAAACCTGCAGTCTGCAAAGGTCTTTCTGGTCGGAGAGCCCATGACACCTGTTTTAGAAGGTGTTTGATTCAGGAAGAAATTTCAAATAGTTGTTTTGATAGGATAGATGAGTAAGTAATCGACTGATCGCCTGACCTACTATGCACACAGGAAGTCCACCTGCTTTATTTTCATGATTGCCAATATATATATATATATATATATATATATATATATATATATATATATATATATATATATATATATATATATATATATATATATATATATATATATATATATATATATATATATATATATATATATATATATATATATATATATATATATATATATATATCTATATATATATATATATATATATATATATATATATATATATATATATATATATATATATATATATTGCCTTGGATTACTAGAGCTTTCATTTTGATGCGGCCAAATCAATTGACCACTATTTTCTTTGATATAATGATCGCTGAGAATAGGTACTACGTCGTCATCTATCGATGCGTAAAAGTCTTATTTTGAGGCGGTGCGAACCTAAAATCTACAGTTCATCGGTTGACCAAATTTCAATTGGCAAATGCTTTTGTTATATATTACTGCATGTCTTTATTTAAATTTAAATTTGTGATCAAGTAACTTAAAACGAAAAAGTCTCTATTAGGCAATATTTCACACTTGCTGGGCCACAAATGATCGCGATTTAATTCCGTTTTCAAAGCCCGTTGCTAACATATCCACGGTAATTTTTTCGCTTTATTCGCTTTAATATTACTGCGCCTTTTAAACCGGGTCTTGTAAAATAAAGTATAATTGAGGCGCTATTAAAATGTTGGCGTGAATCAAACACTTTTTAAATTTTTAAAAATACAACTTTGGGGTGGTTTGGTTCAAAATTTACCTCCCAAACCAACTTAACCTTTGAACGGTCCTTGTTGGCTTTTAAATTAAACACGGTTTTTAGCAGAAAAAAAATTACACCGTTTCTATATGCGTAGTACCTGGTGTACCCAGGTAGGTCAGGAAATCAGTCGATTACAACTATGTGAAATTTTTACCTGAATCAACATGAAACATGTGTCATGGGCTCTTGGAGTATTCCCTCTCATTCAAACCTTCAAATATTTAAGTTTATCTTACTTCCCTTTAGACACCCACGGTACGTTAGCAATTAGGCTTTAAACCTTCGTGAACTGTTCCAAGAAAAAAAAATCTTTAAAAATGTTTTATGCATTTAACGGCGAAATGTTGAAAAACATTTCCAATATGACGCGGTCCAAACCCAAAATATATAGGTTAACCAAGTTTAAATTGCACATGATTCTGTTAGGCTAGTCGTCCACTGGGACCGAAAAGCCGCGAAAAGTTGCGAAGTAAATAATGAACATCCGTGTTCGCACATCAACGCACAAACGATCCCGACACACGCTCGTGAATTGTACTATGCAAAAGTTCTGTAGTAATGGACAATGGTCGTTCGCATGTTTTCGTGCAAATGACTAGCTTTAACTTGTTAAAATTGGGATTTAACTTACTAAAATACAAAGCACCCCATCCAGCTACAAATGGTTGACTATTCAAGTAACTTTTGCTTCTTCTGTCAGTCTCCCATGGAAGATACAGGAGGTGGCCCACCCGCTAAAAAATAAAACTCTATTTTAACAAGGTTTAATTAAAAGCAAAAGGCATGTTTAAATTATTAATTGAAAAGACCTAGTTTGTTTACTGCATTTTGTTATTGATTTTATCATACTTTTAAAAATTAATGTCTTACAACTAACCACAACTAACCACAAAAGTTCAAACGTTTACTATATGCTGTAAAAAACAACAATTAAAAACCCAAGTTGGTATTAAAACAAAATAATAATGACTTTAAAAAAATGCCCAATAAAAGTCACTAATAAAATATAAAATAGCCGTATTTTACTTACGAATATTATCAGCAGGCCTTGACAACGTTAGTATTGCAATGTCATTGGTATATCTTGTAGCGCTGTAGCTGTCGTGAACTTTGCCACTGGCAATCGGAATATCCACTGGGTGTGCACCTTCATTGTCATCATACAAATCTAGTTCTCCAAGACGAGCAAGGTACCTAAAAACCTTTTTAACTTAAGGATCATTATAATCATCTTCATATTCTTATTACTTAATTTTCACCTTTTTTCTTAATGGTACTGAAATGTTGCCAATATCACCTAAACATATTATGTATACTTGGTTTGGGAGAAGATACCTCGTTTTGCTATTAAAAATGAACGAAAACTAAAACTTTAAATTCCATCAAAAACGCGCTGTCACGTCATATATATATATATATATATATATATATATATATATATATATATATATATATATATATATATATATATATATATATATATATATATATATATATATATATATATATATATATATATGATATATATATATATATATATATATATATATATATATATATATATATATATATATATATATATATATATATATATATATATATATATATATATATATATATATATATATATATATATATATATATATATATATATATATATATATATATATATATATATAGTAAATGGATCAGCCAAATGGAATAAATTCAATATTAAATAAATGGGGGCGTATTCGAAAAAATGCTCGGACATGTCGATTGGTATTTTTAATTGCGCATTTTTTTTCAACTAATACTGTTTATACAGGGTGTGTCATGTGACGGTGGCCAATATCAACTTTCTTAATTTAAATGCAACACCCTGTATATTATTCAATTTTTGTTTTTTTCTAAGCATTCTAGACATATTTTATGTACAATGTCCTATACCCATCTTCAACTGTTTTGTAAATATTAAGCGTTTTCAGGTTTATTGCATCTATTGCCTTTGCATGCTTGTCACTTTCTTGAGGGTCATTTTTTGTGCATATATCTACTAAAGGCAGCCTAGTCGTTCGGCTGTGTGGACAAAAGTGGGAGAGAGTAAGAAGAATAGTGGTATAACATTTCTCTCGCTCCGCGTGCTGATTAATTGGCGGGAGGGTCGTATACACCGCCGAAAAATTAAGAGACAGAGAGAGGGACGGAGGTTATATACCTATTCTTGCTTCTCACTAGCACGCTTGTTCCCAAGAGCTGCCTGTTGTAGCAGGTATATGCTCACAAAGTATAGAAGAAGTGGCGAACAACATAAACTTATACATCTAAAAGCACCTAATATTTCTAAAACAGTAAAAATAGGTATAGGACATTGTACATTAAATATATCTAGTTTGTTCTGAACAATCCAAAAATTATTATATACAGGGCGTTGCATTTAAATTAGGAAAGTTAGTGTTGGCCACTGTTACATGACACACCATGTATAAAAAGTATTTACTAAAAAAAAGGCGCAACTAAAAATACCGCTACACGTGTCCGTGTGTTTTTTCGAACATGCCCCCGTTTATTTATTATTGAATGTATTCCATTTGGCTTATACACACTTTATGTATATATATATATATATATATATATATATATATATATATATATATATATATATATATATATATATATATATATATATATATATATATATATATATATATATATATATATATATATATATATATATATATATATATATATATATATATATATATATATATATTGCTCTTGCAAAATAAGGGCGTAATTTGTACTTAGTGCGATTGAATAAAAACTGTTAATGCGACAATTTTCATCTTTCGGCAGCTCAAAGTATATATGTCATTAACTATCATTTCCCAAAAAATTAGCCCTTAATATTGAAAATTAACGGAGATACAAATTAAAAAAAAAGGTCTGTTTTAGCGTTTTTCCGGCCTTTTTCGGTGAAAAATGTTCGGATCGAGATTTTTCAAAAACCATTTTGTAGGTTTTTGAATTCTCTACAAACGGTCTTTTATGAGTAAAGCGATATAGCCACTACTTTTTGTTATAATTAAAAAAAAAAACGAAAAGAAGGCCATTTTTTAATAATTATTGTTTAAAAAAAAATACCTAAAATAATTGGTTGGATTTTTGATTTTAGTAATCTACAGGTTATTCCGGAAGTCATGGCGTAGTCAGATATTTGTTAACAATAATTACAAAAATGACATTTTGCAGATATTTGTTAACAATAATTACAAAAATGACATTTTTTTGCTATAATGATTGGCCCAAATAGGTTTTGTGGTTTTAGAGTAAAAAAATAATTTTGCAGCAGCCCCCAAGGCAATAATTAAAAATATTTCTTCCTACTTGGCTTCCCCTGTATATTTTGATTAGATATTTTCTTCAAAATTAAAAAAATGTTTCCACACAAAATTTCACCAAAATCAGCCAAAGTGAAAAAAAAATATTCAGAGCCAAATTGGGTTCCAAATAAATTTGGCCCACAGTGTAGAATAGTTTCTTATGGTAAATTATATTTTCAACTTTTATTTTAATTTAAGGTAAAATAGTTTTTGTTTCATTTGGTTAAATTTAATTACAATATTTTCCTCTGCCTAAAATTAGTAAGTAAGGTGTAACTCTCGTTAAATAGATTGGAGGTTAATACATTTTTGGAAACCAGGATTTTGTATTAATGCAATCATGGTTCCTAAATGTTGTTTTGAAACTTACAAAGTTGGCTTGTTATAAACACAGTGGGCAGCGGTAATTATATGTCTTGTGGTGACTAGGGAACCCCCGCATAACCATTTTGGTTGGTTTGGATTTCTCGAATTTCTGTATCCCAAGGCCGCTATCCATGGAAATTCTCCTGCAATAAATGTATTGATTAGTTTTTTTTTTAATATCTATTGAATATAATAAATCAGATAAAAAAAAGGAAGTAGCCACTAATTATGCAATTCTAAAAAAAAGTTAATACGTTTTTGCAAAATAATAAATTTAAATAAGTCAATTTTGCTCGACGATTGTTATATTACAATTTTTTTTTGGAAAAAATTTCTCGGAAGCAATCTCGAGATATGAATTACTGAACATTGTATATATACAGGATGTTCGAAAATGCACGGCCAAATTTCAGGAGGTGATTCCTCATTGAAAAATATAAAAACAGTTTTTTATAAATATGGTTTTAAAAATGCATAGTTTCCAAAATACGGGGTGTTAAATTTTTTTAAAAAATAGTTTTTTTTGTAATTCTCTTAAATACCCTATTGCCGATTTTCTTAAAATTGTGTGTTATTTTTATCAATAAGGACCTAATTCATACTTAATTAAATTGAAATTATTAAGTCCAGTGGCGTTTCAGGGGACATCTTATCAAAAATAAATGTAAACAAAATATACGGCACTGACTTTTTTGCAATTTTCATATTTTTTTAGATTAAGCAACTAAAAATACAACTTGTTAGTTTTTTGATATTTTTTCTATCTTGTTGCGTTTTTAAGAAAAAAATATTAAACCAACATTGCAAGTCTATGGACCCCATAAAAAACCTTAAAAAATTAAATTTTATTTTGCAACCCAACTTAACCACTAATGTTTTTCAAACAAAGATAGGAAAAAATATCAAGAGACAGAAAAGTCGTATTTTTAGTTGCTTAATCTAAAAAAGAATGTAACAAAGTCAGTGACGTATATTTTTTTTTACTATTGTTTACGATAAGGTGTTCCTTAAGACGCCACTGGACTTGGTAAGAGATAGGAAGTCGGTTAATGGGAAGTTGCTGTGTTATGTGACTATTAATAAAACCATTAAATTCCTAATATTTCCGGAGATATCCGAGAAAAACAGAAATTTTAAAAAATAATTTTTGTGGCTCTATTTCTAAACGGATTTGAATTAAATGGCATATTTAGATAGCAACTTTATCTGAACTATTTAATAGTGCTTTTAGATTTTACATTCGACGTTATGTCACTCGGCCAACATCATTTACTTTATTTTTCTTAAGGGCGTCATACTGGATTTTTGCAAGAATAAATAGGGCTTTTTATTCTGATTTTAACGATTTTTAACACGTTTTACTCAAAAAGCATTTAACCTCATTTATTTCCAAAAAATAAATATCTCCTTAGTGGTGAAAAGAAAATTCCAGCATAGATCTTTGCTAGGAATGGGTTATTCAAAGGAAGGAAATATTAAAACTTTATTACACATTTGATAAAAATATTACGGACAAAACGCAAATGAATACAGGTTTAAAATACATATGGCGCTTTTTACTATAGCCACAAATAAAATTACTTGTCAAAGGAATTAGCCCACAGCTAAATAAAAAATTGTTCATTAAACATACCAAACCAGATGCGTGATTTTAAACTAAAAATAACAATAAAAAAGTAAAAACCACAATTTGAAAATTCAAAGATTCATATATACAAAATAATATTATATTGGGTATTCCAATAAGAGGTTTCGAATGTTTTTATTTGCTACTCTTCTTATCTTAATTTTCTTTTTGGTAATTCGGATTTTATTGCATTGTGAAATTCAGTACAATTTTAACAATGGAGCGCTATACTATCGAACAACCTGTTTACATTATAAAAATAGGTCTTTTGTAAGAGCCACATATCGGCGAATTCGGGATTACTTTGGTGTACACAATCGTCCCTCAGAAGCAACTACTCGCAAAATAGTGCATAAATTTGAAACCACCGGATCTATGCAAGATATTAAAACAAAAATTCGGAAACGTCCAGCTCGTTCCGTTGAGAATATTCAGGCTGTTCGGGAAAGTGTGGCTGAAAATCCACAAATGTTTGTTGAAAGACGTTTACAACATTTGGGCATCGGCAGAACTTCAATGTGGCGAATTTTGAAAAAAGATTTAGGTCTGCATCCTTATAAAATTCAAATTACTTAGGAGCTAAAGCCACACGATCATGGGCAACGTCGTGCTTTTAGCAATTGGATCCTACAGAGGAAGGCAGAGGACAATAATTTTTGCAATAAAATCATTTTTAGTCACGATGCTCACTTCCATTTAAACGGTTACGTAAATAAACAAAATTGTCGTATCTGGGGCAATAAAAATCCTAGACAGATTCAAGAAAAGCCAATGCATGCCCAACGTGTAACAGTTTGGTGCGGTTTTTGGGCTGGGGGTATAATTGGTCCGAAATTCTTTGAAAATGAAGACGAACAAGCTGTTACAGTAAACGGAGAGCGATACCGAACGATGATTAATTTTTTTTTTATGGGATGAGATAATGGAGATGGATGTAGACAATATATGGTTCCAACAAGATGGGGCGACATGCCATACAGCACGAGAAACATTGGATTTATTGCGTACACGGTTTGAAAGGAGGATTAGCTCAAAGAACGGGGACGTAATTTGGCCACCAAGATCTTGCGAGTTGACGCCGCTAGATTATTTTTTGTGGGGCTATGTGAAAAGCAAAGCTTACGAAAACAATCCCCTAACCATTCAAGAATTGAAAGAAGAAATTACACGAATAATTCGTGACATAACTCTAGAAATGTGTTTAGAAGTAATGGAAAATTTCAACAAAAAAATTGTGTGCTGTCAGAGAAGTTCGTGGTGGTCATTTAGCAGATATTGTATTTCACGTATAATTGTACACTGTTCAGCTACGCAGTGCCATAAATAAACTTCAAATATGTTATACAACTTTCATTTTATTCGTTATCAACATTCGAAACCTCTTAGTGGAACACCCTTTACAAGTATTTGGAATAATAACGTTAATCTTGGATATATAAACGCTCGCATCTTATTAAACTATTAGAAACCCTAGGAATATCTTTTCTTTTGAGTGTTTTTATGTAAGGTCAGATGGCCTTGCCGGCCACCTAATAGTGCATAAATGTATCATTTGAATATTCAGGGATTGCCCCTAGCATTGTGTGCAGGGGCTTATCCGTTATATTTTGCTAAAGGTAAATTATCGAGATATTTCTCAAGTTTGGTTTTTAAGAAGTAAAGGTATATTTCTATGCAGTTGTTGCCTTTCCAGATAAAGGTATATATTTCTAGATACATTTGCGCTGTTATAGTACAATTTCTGTCAAATTTGTAGCGCAGTTTTAACATATCTTTTTTTCTCTTTATCGAAAAAAAAATCTTTTTTAGAAAATCTGCAAATCTATATTGACTAGTACTGACATTTAATTTTGGACAAAAAACAAAAAGCCTTGGCCGAAATTGAGGCTAACTAAGAAGATATTTATTTATTTATTTTTGAAAACAAATGAGGTTACAACCTTTAGAGTATGACATATTATACATCGCTGATATCACAATAATTTATTTATATACGTATTTATTTATCTACGTAAAAATCCAATATGACGCCCATAAAAAAATTTAAAGTAGATGTGAAATCTGAAAGCGCTATCAAATAACTTAGAAAAGTCGCAATGTATATGTGCAAGTTATTTTAAAATCCGTTTAGAAATGAAAGTAGGAAAAAATAAAAACGATTTTCCAAAATTTCGGTTTTTCTCGGATATCTCCGGAAATATTCGAAATTTTAAGTAACATAAAACCAAATTTGTTTTCTCATTTATTTGACTTCGTATCTTCATTTCCAAGATGCTCATACTGGCCCTTCTTATATTTTTTTATCTTTGGACAGTCCACGAAGGCGGAGGCCTAAGTACTAACAAAGATAACACTACTACGGATAAGATGAACCATTCAATGCTATATTTTTGATACCCCTAATGGACTTTGGCTAACGCGAGCCGATGTCCATCGAGAGATTTTCGCGCTATCCTTGAACGAAAGTTAAACAGTGTTGCCGGCAGGCCTTTACTATTGGCGTGATGAAACGCTACTAGAAAATACACAATTCGTTTAGCCGCCCGCTTTCGCTACTTCGTGTTCCGAATAAGGTACAAGCGACAGACATTTACTGACAATGTCGCACATGGTTTCGTACACTCGATTCGCTGGGGCAGGGGTTACCGACTTAATTTTATTCGCATTTACGGAAGCATTGATATCTCCGAACTGATTCAAAACGCCCCATTTAAATGAACCATCTATTCGTAGTAGTATTATCTTTGGTACTAACGTAACCTTGGGTATTTTCTTATCTTGGCCACGCTTTCTATTATTTTGAAACTAAACGGAACCAATCGTACAAATTCATGTATTGTATGAAAAAGATTACTTATTGTTGCAGTTATTTTATATGTACGTTCCAGTGGGGATTCCCAAAGGCACACATTTCCAGAACTTTAATATTTTTAGTTCTTATTGCCCTTAATTATAATAAATCCAATAAAAAATTTTCACAAAGTCATCAAAGTTAAAAATTCGTAGGGTCACAAAACTATACACAGCAAAAAACTTCTAAAAACACAAAAATAAAAAATAAAGTAAATAAAAACAATAAACAGTTACTGTCGTGGCGACACGTTTTAAAATTAAAAATAAATTCAACTCGAGAGGACTTGGGTATTCTGTATTGGTAACCAAAAGCTTGACTGCGTTGCAGGATCGCAAAATTGTTAATAGTTGGCTATAATTTTAGGTCCATTATTTTGTCATTCAGATTTTTTTAAACGACAAACTTCAAAGAAGTAAGATTACTTCTTTGAAGTTTTATTTTATCATAGAAATAGTTCTTGTTTAGGTTCTTTACTTTTAAGAACTTAATTTTGTTTTCTGTTTGTACTGTGGAAGAAAAACGGACGTTTTTAACATTGTTCCGGTTTGTTCTTTTCTTATTGTGAGTGTCATCGAGCCAAACAAGATTATATTGTGATTATCTTCATTCCCTGTCAGATTGGTGCCAAAAAGACAATTTTCTTTTAAACAGGTTTACCCTTTACTAGAAAAAAATAATAAAAATCAGAAAATCTTTGTATAATTTCTACCTATACCTAAAAATTTAAATAACGAGGAGCTTTGCATTGCAAATCTAACAAACCGGGATGTTGCGGTTTGTATATTAATTTGTGGTTGTGATTTACGAAAATATCATGATACACGTATACGTTATAAACATAAATAAATAGGATATACTTAAACGTTTGATTTACCTTATGCTAATACAAAGGTGTCTTTAACATAATGTCGAATTTTAGTCTATTAAAGATTATAAACTTTTAAGTATGTTTATTTTTAACTTTAGTTTAGAAAACCGCAAACTAAATTTTAAATCGGGATTTTTTCCTATCTTAATGCAGAATTACCAACTGTGTATACGGTATGCATTAAAACATTCTGCCACCTAATCTAGCCATAGCCCAAAAATCTGACCAATTAAATTCGATGTGGCTATTTTGATTGGCATAATGTTACTACATGCGGTAGATCAGGGATCAGAATGTTGGGATATTCTAACAACAGGATGGGGCTATTTACAGGGTCAGAATGTTATTGCATAGGCTAGATTCGGGGTCGGAATGTTCTAGGTGACAGCATATTAATAAGAATTATATTTAACTAACAATGTTTGATGTTAAAATATCTATAACTGTTTTTTGTGCGTGTTATACAGTTCAGATATTTAGATTTTCTTTTAATAAAATTATTATTTATACACATTAAGATAGCCTAGGGAACAATAATTAAATTTGGCATTACGTTTTTAAGAATCTAGTATTATATTTCTTTTTTTTTCAGG
>JAHBCN010011797.1:0-28193 GCA_019359885.1 Listronotus oregonensis
GGCTTCGTTTCAATCATATAATAATTTGACAAAATTTTGGGATAGCCACTTAAAACGTAGAGTGTTTACACTGTTTCAAATTCTAAAAAAACCGTCAAAAAAGACACTTTTTATTTTAATAGGTTTTTGTAAGCACTTGGACAGAATACATTAAGTTTTAGCACAAAAAGCTTTCTCCATAATAGCATAATAGCTCTGTCAAGTTTTGGGACTCCACATGACCAAATATTTATGACAATTTCATATATTAAAGGAAAGTCGAAAGAAAGATTCACATATTAGCGAATAAGTATAATAATAAAACGGCATTTAAATTCCACACCACTCTAAGAAGTATTCTTACTAAGACGAGACCAGACAACAATGTTTCGAATATTGACTTTATCTACCAAATTCCCTGTGAACGTGGTGAGGTAAACAAGATAAACCACGCCTGGCCAACTTCTTATGGGGATACTGGAAACAGTGACATTTGACAATTATATCATTGCCAGGGAATAAGTAGATTTCTATATTTTTCCATATTTTGCTTTGTAGTAACTTGGTAATAAATTTCTAGAGGGCGAAACGTCGATTTTTTTTTAGCCAGTGAAAAGTGAGAATTATTTATATCCCTTTTTAACCATAAATCCCCGTGTTGCTGTTTGCGTCGGCAATTTTCTACTCTAGTATTTGGGTTGTAAGTGTTGACTTTGGGTTGACTGTTTTAAATTTGCGTTCTTATTTTTTTCCACACTATTGTGAAAAAATTATAAGGTAAGATATGTAATTTAAATATTGTAGTAAGCCTTCTTCGATATTAAACCAAGATTCTTTGTAAATATTTTCGCAATGTCACCAACACAACACGTAGGCTGAAATATTCTTGTAATTATCCTTGTTGCAGAAACGCCTATTATAGTAAAATTGTAAGCACAAATTTTAAGAACAAAAAGTTTCATTCTTTTTCTCGAGATCCCTAATCGTTAGAAGCTTGGAAAATTAAATGTACTTTAAGTCCCTCAAAAGATTGTAAAAATGTATGTTTGTGAGGAACGTTGTTCAAAATTAAATTATGCAAATCTTGAGGATCCTTCTCGCTTAAAATATAGAGCTGCACCTTGGTCACCCTTTATGAATTCCATTTTAAAAGAACACAGTTACGGAAAATGTTTCAATTCTTTTAAAAAATTACCTCTCGAACCATTGGACAACCCTAAAATTAAACTTACCTTACTTTATTTACAAAATTTCAATTTTATGTTTAACTTGTCAGCGTAATCTCTTTTTAGTGGAGGTAACCAACAAGCATTTATTTGTAATGTTTAAAGAGTTTGATAACGAACGAAGGCTTAAATATGCTAGTGAAGCTTTAGTCAGTCTTGTAGAAAGACTACATGCTGATATTTACAAATATTTGGATGAGAATGTTTACAAGAATAAAATTGAAAATTTATTTAGGCAACAATATTTCGAACCTTACTGCAAGCTCTTTTCATTTGTTCAGACCGTAATTTTATGAAATATTTAACCTTACTTTAAAAATTTGTTTTTATAAGTATCTTAAAGAAAGGAATCTAATCTAAAAAGAAATTAAGCCATAGACATGAAAATATAATACAAAAATTTAAACAATAATTTTTACCATTTTTTATAAATATTTATGTTTATTTTTCAGTTACCACATTAATTTAAATTCTTTATATATTTTTGCCCGCTGTCTGCTTTTGTCTTAGCCTAAATTAATAGCTAAAGTTCCCATATCATATTTTATGTATTTTTAGTCTGTTCTGAATAAGCCAATACTGCCTATCTTCTTTGTTTTAAAGGAACCTTTCAGCATAATTTCATCCAACCTCGGCTGTGACAGTTTTAGAAGTATCTCATCCAACCCCGGCTGTGATAGTTTTAGAAGTTTTATTGTTAATTTTTAGAATATATTTTATTTTGCCTGTGTTATCTCAGGTATAAGAATTTATGTTGTTATCAGAGAATATTTTTCATTTATTCTGGAATTTCATGTTTTATTTTTATGTTTTATTTGTTACTGTTATTTCTGGAATGTAATTTTTTGTTGTTGTTTATTGAATCTTTGGGGCAAATGTCCCAAGATTTTCCTGGTATTCTCAAAATATTTGTATTTATAACAAATTAATTTATAATATATTGTTAACAATAACATTTTTTGTTTGCTTTATTTTTTGCAAGTTTAAAATTTTACCAATCCTAACAAAGATAAAATATTGCTAAAATCTTACTTAACAACTGCTTATTTATTAAAATAATCAATTGTTAAGTAATGTATTTCAGCAAAATCTTATTTTTGTTGGAATTGGGGAAAAATAACTTAGAAATAAAAATGTATAGTAATACCAGCGCATTCGCCTTTTCATTATGTGCTGCCATCTATGATGAGTTTTGGTAATGCGTTAGTTGATTGTCCAGGTGTTTGGCGCTACTGTACTGACAGAAGATAGCTGCGTTCAGAAAGCACGAGGTTTGGATTTCTAGTAGTGTTTGTTCGTTGAGATAAACATTAGGGAAACGAAAAGACCACTCGAAATTAGAGTTAAAGAACACAAAAAACATACGGGACGAGTAAAACGTCAAAATCAGGAATTGTCGACGACGCTTGGTCAAAAAAACGCCGCATTCAATGGTCGGAAGAAAAAATTATTCATAAAGAAACCCAAGAAAAGTTAAAGAAGCTTTAATAATTTTTAACAACAAAAATGTATTTACCAATCCTAGTATCGATATTTTAAATATCTGGCAGACATTGATGAACTGTGAAAAATTGGTCAAACTTCGGTGAACAACGAATAGTATCTAAGTTGTAGCTTTTAAGAATAGTTTTTGGTTATCACTTGAAAACGGTTGGAGATACATTACTAATTTAAACGTTGTGTATCAATTAACACGTTCGCTGCGATACCAGTTACATATGTCTGGTAACCTTCATTACGTTACACCGGGCACTGGTTATGACATCTATTACGTTGCGGCGAAGGCTGTATCTTTTAAACCATTTTTCTACCGCAGAGTTACAGGTAGCTATCTGATGCTGGTGAAACGCTCAACTTTTTTAGAATGCGTACTATATACCGGATACATGAGACCGGTGAAGCACCATGTTAAAACAGTTTTACTTCTGTGCGGTACTGGACACCTGTAACTAGTACAGCATTCACATGTGTTTCACGTAGTTATGTGCAGTTTTTTAGTGTAGTGGTGTACTAATACAACAATAATAAAAACAACAAAGTCTTAGCATGCTTTAGTTTAGGAAGAACCTAGCAATGGCGCTAGTGGTTAAAGATTCTGAACAGAATATAAGGTCACCTTGCACTTCCACAAGGGTACATACATTTGCTTATGAACAAGGACCTAGAAGAAAACGGCGTCGAAACTGTGTAGGCTGCAATAAAAAGCTAAAATCTACATTATTCCGTTAATAGACAAACAAAAAGTGTCCTGATTGTGATCTAAAACCAGCAATGTGCCTCTCGTGCTTTAATGAGAAGAATGATACACTATATTCAAAGCTGTAAACAAAATATTTATGTTTGCAAATGTTTCGTTTTCTTCTTTTTAAGTGTGTTCTTTTATTTTTTATATTTGTGAATATCTTACACTTACGTATTTAATAAATAATTCCGTTCAATTTAATTGTCGGTATCTTGTGTTTCCTTTCAATTAGCTCTTAACGGCTAGAACCCATTAATTTTATTATATTTTTTAAAACAAAAATGCAAAAATACATGTTGATAGTTAAAATGATTTTAAAAATAATATGAAAAAAGAAGGCCATACACACCAGGCATATGTGTTTGGTACCGCCGAAATAAAAAAAAACTTACCAGACACATGCGCCTGGTCCCGTGTTTTTGAACAAGACACTTCTGAATGGTATCGCAGTAAACGGGTTAACAAATAAAGGCAATGGAAGTTTAATATTTAAGTGTTATTGTAATAAAATTTCTGTTACGCACCTGGTGCTCACTGTTTACAGGGACGTGACTTCACTAACGACGCCATACCACAGCTCAGCGTTTTGGAGGAAATTTAAAACTATAAATTAGATTGGTATTGTTCTCCTACTGTACCTTTTTTTTACAAACATAATATATTTTTAAGAAATACCAGATACTTTCAAACATCACAGTTTTTTAAAATCAGTCATGAACCATATTTGAAAATTTAAATATTTCTGAAAAAATAATTTAAAGTTTATTGGGTTAAATACTGAGATGTGGTCGGATTTAATAATATCTACAGTATTTTTCATATTTTATTAAATTAGGTGTTATTAAAGTGATTTAGCTAAGATAGCATTTTATTAATAAGTACTTTATCAAGAATTTCCGCTTTTCAATGTGTAGATTATGTTTAACACATTATAAGGCATATTTTACAAGGCATAATTAGTCATGTGGAATTTTGCAATGTATTAAGAAAAAAATTATAAATTCAGTAGATTGGCAATCAATCGGTTACATCCGTCGTTTTTTAGTATGTAATCTTGATTTTTTTTTAAATTTATTATACGGTAAATTTCCGTCATTTGCTCTTTTTTCTTGAGATTTATTTTTTTTTAATTTTGCTCACTTTCGTATTCTCCTACTTAAAAAAATGTACATATCCTTATAGCCATTATAAATAACTGGAGCAGGATCTTCAGTATCTAGGCAGGTGGCTTCGGATCACAAACTTCGATTACCTTTATGGTACTCGGTCCGCATTCTTATTCGACTATGATACAGTTTTGTAGGTCTGTTTGTTATTCAAAAATAAAGTACTCCATTTTAAACTTTTTTATCAATAAACCCTTTGTTATCGTCATTAAACCGTTTGTTAGAACAAGGTGTTTGGTATGAATTCTGGTGTAAAATAGTTTCCACTCAATTAGTCTTACTCTTAAAGTAGTGAAGATAGATGCATTTTTACTACAAGATTAAAGTTGTTTGTTTATAAATATAATCATAAAATCATTTTTAATTTTTGAAATAAGTCTAAAACGCGTTTGGTATCTAAATCAAATACGGAACTTATTTACACTTAGTTCCACTTTTTAGTCTTACGCTTTCCTACTTTGTCCTACTCTCACTACTCCAAACTTGATAACCAGCAGACCTTGAATTTTAAGTAAAGATAGCTAAAAACTAATTTTGCTTTTTTAAATTTGTGAAAATTAGGGGTGCGCGAATATTCGAATTTTCGAAATATTTGAAGCCAATCGAATACGAAAGGTTTGTGATAATTTGAATGCAACTCATTAATATTAAATCCACAATATTGGAAAATTGTTGTGGTGGTTACTTAAAACTAGTGATGAGCAAAGCAAGACCAAGACCGGGCTAGTCTTGGTCTTGGTCTTGCAACCACCCGGTCTTGTTCTTGGTCTTGGTCTTGCTGCAAGAGTATTGCTGGTCTTGCTTTTTTTGGTAGTAATAATTTAAACTAAGCAATCTTGAAAAAAATATATATTTTTTTAATACTTACAAATAAATAAAGATGGAAACTATATTTTTTGCTTTAAAATTTTAAAATATACCAATTTTAACCTTACATGTACATTTAAATTATTTGATTAAAAAGGATATTTTAAATGTAGGGGTTTATTTATTTATAGCGCTTTATTTTAGTGAGAGGAAATATTTAAATTTTCTTTAAAGAAGCATTTAAAATTAAAGCAAAAACAAAACTGAGTACTCTGAGGGCAGAGGCCAGATGTGAAATTTCCATGAAAATGAATCTGATATGTAAATATTGGTTTCTGATTTAAAAAAAAAAAGTTATTTAGGAAGCTTTTCAGTTCAAATAACCTTTTTATGTTCAAATTAGTCAAACATTTGCCGTCCAAATTTGTACAAATACTTTATAAACATTCTGCATAATAATATACAAGGTGGCTCGATAGTGCGACAAAGCTCGATATCTCCGAGACCGTTCATAATGGTAAAAAACTGAATATACAAAAATTATAGAAAAAAAAGGGAGTAAAATGTAAAATTATTTTCTATTTCAGAATTTTCCGAAGAATCCACTACCACTTAGAAAACATCTTTATTTTTAGCTTTTAACCTAAAATAGAAAAATTATGGCAAAAAATTCGTTTAAAAAAATCGCTTCTCTGTATATTATGCTGGAAATTCTTGAACTGTCATATAGGTACAATGTCGACGTAGATGGTTTTTTATCTATCATTTTAGATTTTGACAAAAATGACGTCATCATTATACTTTTGTCATTGTTTTGACTTTTCCGTCTAAACCGGAAGTGAACTTTAAAATCCATTTATATAAAAAGTATTCCTATATAACATGACAAATATATTTTTTATTAAATCATCACTTTTACATTTATATCTTAGTTTAAAGGAGCAATCTAATGGTGTCACTTCTTACAGTGTGGCACAAAAATAATGTATTTCTGGATTTTGGAAATTTTTGATCCACCCTGTAAGGGGCATCACTAGATAGCTAATTAAAAAAAAACATTAGGAATAGGTAAGTATTTTTCAGATATACTATAACTTTTGTACTTCTAGTTTTTCTCTGTCGTAAACGGTTTTGGAGATATCGAGCTTTGTCGGACCATTGAGTCACAATCTTATTATTTTTGAAACATGTTACTGAATCTACTAGTTATCGTTGTTAGAAAATTTCATAAAAAAACGAAGTGATCGGTTTAAATATTATTTTATTAAAAAAAAAACTTTTACTCATAAAATAATCTCCTTTTTAGGCAGTTTTCGACACATTTTTGTCATGTCTAATACCTCTGTATATTGAATATGAAAATTGAATATTATAATTTAAAAAAAAAGTGACAAAAGTGCAAGAGTCTTGCAGGTCGGTCTTGGTCTTGTGTAGTCTTGCACTCCTCGGTCTTGGTCTTGGTCTTGCATACCCCGGTCTTGGTCTTGGTCTTGCAAGCGACAAGGCGGTCTTGGTCTTGGTCTCGGTCTTGGTCTTGCTGCAAGACCAAGACCAAGACCGCAAGACCAAGACCGGTCTCGCTCATTACTACTTTTAACATACTGAGATACAGGGTGTTATAAATTCGAGTGTATGCATGGGGATCTCGTAAACCGTAAGAGATACAAGATCGGTTAAGTTGAGGCAAAATTATGTAGTGTGATGCTAAACAAAATGTCTTTTCGAAATTTAAAAAATTCCGTTTACTTCCGGAGATATCCGGAAAAAACCGAATTCCCGCAAAAACGTTTTAATTTTTCCCTGACCTTATTTGAGAAGAAAGTTTTAAATAAGCGTCACGTCAGCACATCGCCTTTTTCCTCTCTACAAAATAACGTTATAAAATTTAAAATCCGACGTTTCGTTACCAAACAACCAATATCAACTTAATTTTTTTAAATACGGTCCTGGATTTTTTTTTCCTTTAATCGTGACCTTTAGACCTTCTTAAAGCAATGACGGCTTAACATTGCCAAAAAATTATTTGGATCTATGAAAAATAAGGTCCTTTATCTACTTGGTCTATCTCTCTTTGTCTAACACATTACTTTTGCTGTCTTAATGAAAGATATCTCATATCATAGAAAATAAATCCTTGTTTTTGTCTAAGATATGGCACATAATTCTTTTGCTAATGTTAATGTTATAAAAGGTGCTATGAGTGAGCGCTAAAATACAATTTGGAAAACAAGTTAGTTTTTAAAATCTATGTATATTTTAAAAAAATGGCACGAGGCCTAAATGAATGTTTAATCATGTTAGCTTTGAAAACAAAGGAATACTTATTATTTACTATAAATGACTGAATATGTCGAACAATTGATTTATTTACATGCTTAGACTTAAACACAAGTTTTTTAAAAATAAGATTTTCAAGCGAAGAAAAGCGAGATATGCTACAATTGTTTTACTGCTGTGACAGAAACTGTGATCGGGCTTTGGAAGACTATTTTCGGAGATATTCTGAGAAATCCTAACCCAGCATATCGTTTATTCGTAAATTGGATTTAAATTTGCAACAATATGGCTCGTTTTCAAAAATACGCCAAAAATATGGGAGTAAGACATCGCAGAGAGATGTTGATATTGTCCTTAATCAGGTAATTAATTCTATGTATTTATATTTCTAGTCGTGTCGATCAAGATGTTCCCATCAAATGCAATACAAATTTAAATAAGAGAAAAAACCAAATTAAAATTAATTATACCTTTTAGATAAATATCAATCCGATCACCTCCACGCGATAAGTAGCTGTTGAAATTAACAGTCCGGGGCTTTACCATGTGAAGTGCTGGAAAATTTTGAAAAACCACTCCTACAAACCCTTCAAGATTTATATTAGCCAGACGTTACAACGCATATTGTTTGTGGTTACAAAACAAACTAATTTGGTCTGATGAGACCAAATTTACAAATTGTGGTATTTTTAATCTCCACAATGAACATATCTGGTCTACCAAAAATCCTGAAGCAAACAGGCATGGGCGATCGCAGGTTAGGTTTGACATTAATGTTTGGGCGGGATATTGGGAGATAGAGTTTTGGGACCATTTTTGTTTGAGAGGAATTTAACGGCTGAACAATATTTACATTTTTTAAATAACGAATTTCAAATTTTCCAATGGATATCCGGCTAGCCGATTTGCCACTCCTCTGGTTCCAACAAGATGGTGCACCTGCTGACAATAGCAGAATTGTGCGTCAACTTCTCGAAGCGGAATTTCCGGGCCACCGGATAGGCACAAGAAGTGCGGTAGAATGGCCAGCGGGATCTCCGGATCTCTCACCTCTGGATTTTTTTTGTGGGATAATTTAAAAAATGTCATTTACCGTATAACTATTAACACCAGGGATGAATTAAGACTGCGAATTCTACATGCCTTTGCCTCTTTAAACAGAAGAAGCATTTCTAGGTCAGTTTTAAGAATTCGTCAAAAAATTAAAGATTGCATTACGGTACAGGGGAATATCTTTGAACACTTGCGTCGCAACTAGCCTCAAGATTTTCGGTAAATCAGATATGCTTTTTATTGAGATCTAGTTTTTAAATTATTTATCATTTATTGTAATGCTAAATGTAGTGTTGGACTAGTTTAACCTTAGGTCGAAGCAAATGTTTGACTTCAGTAGGCTACGAAAAGAATTATGTGCCATATCTTAGACAGAATAAAGGTTTTATTTTTTATAATATGTGATATCTTTCTTTAAGATAGCAAAAGTAATGTGTTAGACAAAGAGAGATAGACCAAGTAGATGAAGGACCTTATTTTTCATAGATCCAAATAATTTTTTGACAATGTTAAGCCGTCATTGTTTTAAGGAGGTCCAAAGGTCAGGATTAAAGGAAAAAAAATACAGGACCGTATTTAAAAAAATTAAGATGATGGTGGTTGTTTGGAAACGAAACACCGGATTTTAAATTTAATAATGTAATTTTGTAGAGGAGAAAAAGTAGCTGTGCTGACGTGACGTTTATTTCAAAATATCTTTTCAAATAAGGCCAGAAAAAAAATAAAAATGTTTTTGTGGAAATTCGTTTTTTCCGGACATCTCCGGAAGTAGATTTTTTCAAATTTCGAAACGACATTTTGTTTAGCATCACACTACACAACTTCACCTCAATTTAACAGACCTTGTATCTCTTACGGTTTACGAGATCCCCATGCATACACTCGAATTTGTAACACCCTGTATGTTAAGTTGGTTTTGCCAAAATTTGTTTCTTTGCCTATGAACCATTATAATTAGTCTTAAAAGGAGTTTTATGAAAAAGACTTTCTTTTATTACTTAAACACATAATTTTAAATTGAAAATTTTAGCGTTTCGTATGCATTATTATTCTTAAATAGCTACTACGACCCTCATAATTATCTTATACAATCAATTATTTAAGAAAAGACTAAATTTAAATTGTTCGAACTATTTGAATAGTTTAAACTATTCAAATAGCTCAAATATTCGATCAGGAATTCGAATCAAATATAACTATTCGATTCGATTAGATTCGATACGATTCGAAAACCATTGCACACCCCTAGTAAAAATATTTTGATACAATGTAGTAACATTTTAAAAAAGATGTTCTTAGTTAGTAAAAAAGTATTCTGTTTATCTTTTTATAATGAAAGTTAAACCTTTTCATGTTCATTCTGTGTGGGGGTTTTCTGCTGTTAGTACACTTGCAATTATTTGGTCTTTGATTTATTCTTTGAAAATATGGCCCTTTAAGTAACAAACCTATATAAAGCAACTAAAACAGCAATGCAAATTATTGCGAAACAGATGACAAATTTTGGACGTACTATAAGATGACTTGTAGGCAGCACTAAGAGGCAGAAATTTTGTGTTTTATATTTAAAAGAAATAAAAGCTCAATATGTCTGCCTCTTATTCTAACATATGGACATATTTACTTAAAACGTTAAAAACCGAGTAAAAGAAACATGCTAGGAGGAAGAACTCCCAACAAAGTAAAAATATTCGCAATGCTTTGTTAATTTATTTAAAATTCCTTGTTGGGCAGTCAACAAAAATAATTAGTAATGGGACCGCTTTGATTTTGGTTCCGGGGTTTAGAAACTAAACATGCTTAACACTATTACCTCTATTGAACTCGCAGATTGCCTGAAACAAAAAAAACTCAAGAATAAAACAAAAAAAAAATCCTAATACATATCTACGTTTCAATGGTAAGGCCAAACCTTCTCAAGTTGAATTAATGTATAAAACCTTACTTAAAATCTAATAATATAAAATAAAATAGTAAAATTTTGATATTTAAAATATATATATATATATATATATATATATATATATATATATATATATATATATATATATATATATATATATATATATATATATATATATATATATATATATATATATATATATATATATATATATATATATATATATATATATATTAAAGAAATTCTATTGTTGTATTTTAATGTCTTTTATAACATTACATACGTCATAAATTCTAACAAAACGATTTAAGAATCTTTAATATTTATATTAAAATTTTAACAACTTTAATTTATATATTATTTAATTTTCAGTTACGTTTTAATACATTAATTTTATCCACAAAACGGTGGTAGACTTGTCGCCGAGACGTTGATAAGTATTTGTATTTTAATTGTTTTTTTTTAGGGTTTTTCTTGTTTTCTTCTTCAGGAGATACCACGAGTACATTGAGATCAATAGGACAAAGCACACTTAGTCTCTATCCCACGGGACAAGGAACGACGCGGTCTCATTATATAAGATTTATGTACGTGTTTCATAAAGTCCTTGCATTCCAGAAGGACTTTATAAAACATGAATCCGCCACAACAATATTAAACAACTGCTTTTTTATTTTTTTGGTATTTTGCATTTTAATTTTTTTTCTAAAACGTCAAAACCTAAATATATTTTTACGAGATCACAGCTCAAAAACAGCGATCTATTAAAACTCTTATTTTTTTTATTCAGGTAATTATTAAATTTTTAACCAAACAATGATTTAAATTTTTTTACATCTTATTTTTTGTCAAAAGCCTACAAGAACTCCACACTTTCCAGCCTAAATTAAAATCAGTAACAACCCCTTATTAAAGAGTCGGCTTAAAATGAAGGAGGCAACAAACGTGCTTATTAGTTATTTAAAATCGTTAAAGCTATCACAATAATTCCCCCAAGTAATTAAAAGCATGTTTTCGTAGACATCAGCCGTCCCGTTTATAATGATTTGGGCAACAAGTCAATCAGTAATACGAGGTTTAATTCAAAAGTTAAAAGCGCGACCCTGCCGGAATCAGTAAATAGGATAAAATATATTTTTATACTTAAATTTTTTAACTTTTCTTCAGCGCAAATTTAAGTATTGTCTAGTAGCACGGTAAATAAATTAAGTAGGTACTACAATGCAGTATGTGTTTTTGTATAAATCAGTTTTATTTACACCGTCCTAATAAGGAGATCATAACAATGTGAAATATCAGTAAGGAAATGATTAAAATATAGAATAAAGTGACATTTTTTAAGTTAATTTGCAAAACTTTAAGTCGAAAAGGTTAAATACAAAAGTATGTAGAACTAAATATTGTCTAACAAAAGGGGTTGTAGTTGGCTACTAACGATTTAAAGCAAATGTAGATATTGTACCAGTTTACGTTTAAAATTAGCAATAAACAATGGAAGTATTATTAAACCATCCAGTAAATACAAAAATTTAAAATTATACTTGTACTTAGGCTATTAGAAACT
The DNA here is from genome assembly GCA_019359885.1 of Listronotus oregonensis. Taxonomy (NCBI): domain Eukaryota; kingdom Metazoa; phylum Arthropoda; class Insecta; order Coleoptera; family Curculionidae; genus Listronotus; species Listronotus oregonensis. The sequence continues at coordinate 12,218 of JAHBCN010011797.1, forward strand.
GATAGACCACAGGTCTAATGTAAAACTGTTCAGAAAAAAAGGGCCAAAACTTTTCTAATAAAATAGTAAAAAGTAAAGATATTACAAAAACCACCTAATTTAACCTCCACAGTATGATGAATATTAACAGAAACTTAGTATTTTCTTAATAAATAAAACACTACTTTTGGATACAATCGAAACTTATTAAAAAAATAACAAATAATTTTGAAATAAGAAATAATAAAAAAATTTAAGACGAAAATGTATTGCTTAAATATTCGATAAATAAATAGACCAGGCAATCTAAAGCACAATAAATAAATTTTCTTATTAAGGTCCGATTTTAATTCGGTTTTTTGCATCTTGTTCAGAAAGACCGCAGAAAAAAAGTTACGCTTTTTTTATGTTCCGGAAAAGGCGGAATTGCATCGCGGGTGCATAAAGTGCATCTAGAAGTGCATCCTTCGGGAGAAAAGGGACTGCTGGCCACTTGGGGAGGGGGCGCGGGGGCACGTGGAATTTAAGGTTCTCGAAATGGCTGGAAAATGCCACTCAAGGATTTTTGCGGGCGCTGACTCCAGATTCGGAGGTGAAATTTAAATTTCTAGGGAAGATTTGTAAATAGATCTGCTACAATTTCATAAATATTATTACAACCATCGCTTACCTCTCGACCCCCCTTTGCGCATCTATCCACGAGCACAGGGGGTAATTTTCACCCTTGAATCCAGAATCAGCGCCGGCAAAAAACCCCCAGAGGCAATTTCCAGTCATTCCGAGAACCTTAAATTTTACGTGCCCTCCGCGCCCTCCCAGGCAGCCGGATGTCCTCCCGGAGGGTTAGATGAATTTGGTATGTGCATATTCAAATTCAGCGCCCCCCAAAACCCTTGAGAACCAATTTTCTATTCTTCACTTCTAGATGCACTTTATGCACCCGCGACGCATTTTCGCCTTTTCTGAAACATAAAAAAGGCGGAACTCCTTTCCAATGGTCGTTCTGAACAAGATGCAAAAAACGACATTCAAATTGGACTTCGACGAGAAAAAATATTTATTTTGGGGTAAATCGTTCTAGATTGCCTTGTCATAAGCAATACGTCAAACCGTTAAATTTTACTTGGACAAGGTATTCTGCGAATTTTGTGTTACAACCAATCCCAGTTATGAGGCCTTCAAAATAGGTTTATATTTATTGTTGGTAACGGATAATTTTTTAATGATCATATTTTCCTAATTTTTAAAGAAGCCATGTATATTATAAATTATTTTTTCTTTAATAATCTTAGCCCAAATTTAATGGGTACCTATTCTAATGACCAAATCACGAAATATTCTGTTGTAGGATTTAATGCTATTATTCTTGAAGTTCATCACCTTTAAAAACAAGAAATTTCTAACAGCTTTCTTCTTATAATAAACACCAAAACCAAGTTATTTAACCGCTAAAGACTGATAAAAAAGGCCTCATGTGATGCCAGTTAAATCTGTATTGTATTAATGGGTTCACAATAGACCCTCAACAGGATAAAGAAATATCTTTGAAATGCTTTACCCCTAAATCACTAAGTTTATTTTCAAGAAACACCCAGCTATAAACTTGGCCTGTTACTTTTCTACGTTTGCTTAATTACTATTAAAGATGAAATACTTAACTAATATTAGTACTGTTAAATTTTTTAATAACAAATAGTTATATGGCAGGTTTGTTTTTATTATTATTATTTTTTAATTTCTGGTCGTTCAAAATTCTATTTTAATTTTTAAATTTTTAATGTTTTTTAATTTAAGTCCTTAATTTGTAAATTTTATTAAATTACTAAGTTTTTTTATATGTAGCAAATAATGATTAATACCTTTTGCAAAAAAAATATGTAAAACTGATTTTTTTTTGAAAAAAAGCAAAAAATGTGTAATTTTTTTAACAATGCACATATGTTTGTGTGATGTTCTACTTTTTGTATGTACAGGGTGTCCGGTTATAAGTGTAACCCCCCATTAAGTTTTTTTTTGACATTTAGGAAAAACAAGTTTAATATAAAAGTTTAGTTTAAAACGAAATTTTTAAACAAACTTCCTTTTACTTATACAGGGTGTTTTAAAAAGTCTGAACGTGGTCCTACTACCTTATTTTAAATGAGTCCCCTATTTTTTTATTTGAGATTTGCATTCTTCCTAAAATGCTTAACATATTTTATGTAGCATAACCAACGTCCCAAAATGCAAAAAAACTATCAGGCTTAAAATAAAATAAATAAACATGCTATGTCGCTATGTTTATTTATTTTATCAATTAGCCATGAAATTTGACATATCCGTCAAATTACTTTCTTTCACACTGACCTTAATTTTAAATATTATTATTAGTTTTTCATTTCTGGTCGTACATTTTATGTTAAGAATAAGTAGGTATAATCAAAAAGGGAATATAGGTAACAAACGTAGCAATATCGCGTAATAATGATAAAGCTTACGTAGCATTTTGTGGTGTAGCTATTAAAATCAGACATAGGGTGTACTACATCAAAAATGTTTGGAATTGCAAGGAGAATACAAATCTCAAATAAAAAAAAAATAAGGGACTCATTTAAAATAAAATAGTAGGAACACAACACAGGCTTTCTGAAACACACTGTACAAGTATAATATTTAAAAAAAATATATTGAAACATTAAACTTTTAAACCTTTAAACTTTTTTTTTTTCCAAACATCCAATAAAATAGTTAATGAAGAGTTAAAATTATAACCGGACACCCTGTATGTTTATTTATACAAGCACGACACTTTTATAGGGTATCTCCGTAATTGCAAGTGCTACTATAATATATAAAATAGAATACGCGTCATGTACTCTTTCTGGATGAAACCTCAAATTGGTAAAATCAAAATTTAAATATATTTGTTTGTTTAAGAGATACGGGGAAAAAACAAATAATTGTCAATTTCATAAATGACCCTTTATGTATTTTCTTAGTTAAAAGAGATACCGAAAAATGTTTATATAGTATTAGTTTTTTTATAATAATTGTTAAATAATCTGCCATTTTAGGATAAGCATATGGGGTCAGGTAAAAAAATTTTTGGACCTAAACTAATTTTTTTAATTGGAACACCCTGTATATTTTAATCCAAAAGGATAGCATATTAAATTCTTCATTTAAAAATATTACACACCATGAATGATATTTTTTCTCTGCGATTTATTAAAACCTTATTAGGTTAACCATTTTTATTTTATTTTTACATAATAATTTGTAAAAACGACTAATCAACATTAAAAAAAAATTAATACGATTTTTTATTTATATTAAAAGTGAAAAATACCAAGGAATAGCGCAAAATTTATATTTTATTCGCTATTTACAAAGACGTCAAACATTTAAGAACATATTACGACGACTGAAACATAATTTAAAAACATGCCGCTCTTTTACGAAGCCGAGATTTAAAACCTATAATAAAGAAAAGTGAAAAATAAGCGTGTTAGGATTTGTCGAGGTCCATTATTAGGTGAGAATAGTATGTCCTGTGCTAGCTTTTGTCTTGAGTAGCTCAAATTTTATTAGAGTGAAAACTCGTTTAGGCGTGTTTAGCGCTTTTTGTGAGTATTAAATAAGACTAAACCGTGTAGTCTAGGACACCCCAATTTTTTTATACGATCCTCTTTAAATTGTCCTACTAATGATATAAATGCATGTTGCCAAAGCGCCACCTGGTGCCTATGGCCCTATTGTTTAAACTGAAATTGTTTAAACAATTGCTAGAAATTGTCATTTTTTAACAGGTAAAATTTTTTCACATTCTTTATTGAAATACAAATAAAAAAGTTCCCATGACTTTTTACAATAAAGTTAATATTTTTGGAGATATGAATTATTTAAAGTTCGAAAAATCTTAAATTTGGGTACTTTTGACCCATAAAAAATATGTATAAAAAAATAAAACATAAAAAATGTATTATTTTATTCTTTATACAATGGTTTATAATATTCTTAATTGAGATTTAAATATTTTTTTTGTTTAGACGGGTTTGTTGATTTTTCATTAAGAGTGCATTTACGCTACACCTTAGGGTGAGGCGAAAGGACACGGAGACGGTGGGCGGAGACTAACAAACTCCCACTACCACCATTTTCGTATAGCCGCATTAAAAATATTATATTTAATTTAGGTTCTTCCAAATTCGATGTATCGATGCGATGTTGTTTCCAATTGCAAGCCTACAGGAGATCACGTTTTTCGGTAACTATTTTTTACTTAAATGACATACACCATTTTAAAGGTAAGGAAATAATCTATGCCTCTGCTGTAACAGATTTTTGAAATATGAGCCGAGTTAAGAGAAAATACTATCTAAACATAACCGATTTTAGGGTGACATTCACTCAAGGAAATATTAAAAACTAAATTCAAATTTAAAAAACTATTACAGCAGAAGCCTAGATTTAAGTGTTGGCTTTCATTTAGTTTTTGAAAATTATCGATAACTTATACCGTTTTTGAGAAAAACATTATGCCCCGAACCCCAAATTGGATCCAATTTTTGCGGCGCGAATGGACTCTTAAGCGCGCTGTCCCTTACCTTCAATTATCGCCGTCTCTCTGCCTCATACGCTGCCTCGACCCTCTGTGTCCTGCCTGAATCACTATTTATCCTTTATCTTAAAAACTGGTAACTTTATCAAAATTACTAAGGAGATCAATGTTATTAATAATTTAATTATCTACAATTTGTTTATATAAGTTTTTTTTCCTGAAATCAAGTTTACAATGTTATTGGACCCTTATTTTACTTGTAAGCGCACGTAATAAACAATCAAAAAAACCTGTATAAGCAATAAAAAAATTTAAAACCCTATTAATGATATTATCGACTATTGTATAGAGAATAGAAAATTATTTTTTTATATATATTTTTTATCGGTCAAAAGTACCCAAATTTGAGATTTTTTGTACTTTTAAAAATTCATATCTTCAAAAATATTAACTGCATCGTAAAAAGTTATAGGACCCTTTTATTTGTTTTTCAATAAAAAATATTTAAAAAATTGTCCGGGTAAAAAATAACAATATCTTGCAGTTGTTTAAACAATTTCCATTTAAACAATATGGCACCAGGTGGCATCATGGCAACATGCATTTATATCGTCAGTAGGGCAATTGAAAGAAGATCGTTTAAAAAAATTGAGGTGGAATAGTTTTCGGTACTCATGCGCCTTTTCCTCTTACACTAGTCGGCCTCGGCTATGCAACGCTCATGATGCAGTAGGAAAAAAACAGATACTAGAATATGACCAAATGCAGGGTGTATTTGCTTTTGACGGATTGATTCTTTATTCGTCTTGAATTTGAGATTTGCGGATGATAGATTGTGAAAGGTTAATAGGGAATTTCGTCTTGCTAAACTTTTTACTTTTGTTTTGTCGTCGTCTTAACCACACACCCTAAATTTATTTTCTAAACGCCCTTTAAAATTTTAGGAACAAAAATCTACCTTTGTCAAAAAAGTAGAATCTGAAACTGGAATTTTAAAATTTAAGGCGCAAAGACTTTTGACATACAAATAATATTTTACATATGTTGCTAATATTACCCAATATTTGCACCCTGCTAATAATGTAAGAAGATTAACATTTTGTTACTGGTTTTTAAATAAATCTAACGAGGATCATTGTTTACACTTGGATGATGGAACTTTAACAACAAGTTATTTTTATATTCTATTAATTAAGTAATTACTATACAGTGTGGGCAAACGAAATAAATCACCCCCAATATTTTTACGATCATGTACATATATTTTCGAGAAAAGCTTGGACGCGTTTATTTTATTTTTAATTTTAACAAAGTTTAAAAACAATTAGTTGTACACAGGATTGCATAAAAAGTCAGAGTACATGTTAAATTTAATTTTTTAAATGTAATACACGAAATTTTATTTGACTTTTAAATTTACTTAAATTTTTGATTACGTAGGTCCACAAAAAAAAGTGGTGTGTGCTGAGTGTCGCACTAAGATTTTCTGGTGTATTTTTTTTTCGCTAAACACGAATCTAAATAAAGTGAAAATTGGGGGTCAAACAGCAAAAATTTAGAAAACCTCAAAAAATCGACACGGTAAATTTACCAGCAGAAGTCTGCTACCATGAAATATTTGGACTACGATTATATAAACTATAAGAGACACCAAAAATTTCAGGCAACAAAAAAGACAGCTTTTCAAATTGTATATAAAAAAGTTATACAAACATTTTTAATACAATAAATAGTAGAGGAGATATTAACAAAAATGTAATATTAACAAAAAAAATTAGTCCAAATAGGAAAACAAAATCTTTTTATATATTGTGATTTTTGTTTGTATTTTTAATAATAAATTATTTATTTCCAAATTACCCAAAATTTGCAAAAAAAATTAAAATAGAAAAAAATATTTTTTAACTTTTTTGAAAAAATTCTGAAAATTTTGTTTTTTAATTATAACTCGAAAAATATTGCATTAGGAGAAGAAGGTTATTTAACCTAAATTAAAGGTCTGTAAAAAATACATCGTTTATGTCTTATAAAGTCTCGTGTATCTTTTATAGTTTTTAAGACATTGACGTTTTATTAAAAACAAAAAAAAACTTTAATATCTGATATTACGCCTTTTCTCGATTATTTGCTGTTTAACCCCAATTTTGATTTCAGATTCATTGTTCAAAGGAAAAAATACATCGGAAAATCCTAGTTCGACACCTAGCACATACCACTTTTTTGTGACTTAGCTCGGAACTATTTAATAACGAAAAATGCCGAGCTAGAGTACGTTACATACCAAAATATTCAGAAATTTAAGTTAAATTCAAAAATTAAATTAAAGTATTTTGTAGTATTATTAATATTTTTATTATTATTTATAATATTACTAATATTATTATTATTAGGGTGCAAAACTGACTTAAAAATCTGGAAATGATAGAATGTCTTACCTATTATTTTTTCGTTTATAATTAAAATATTTGGCAACCAGTAATGTATCAAATATTAAAAAACATAAAGTTTAAATACCCTAAACTTTAAAGTCATCAAAACTATTTTAACATAAATTTTTCCTTACCGTCTAGGAATAAACGTGGTCTATAAATTACCTTTAAGTATTTTACTCAAATATTGTGGTATCCCTTAACACCCTTCATGCACAGATATGATTTACGATTGGGCAGGCTGGTTTAAACAATAACTAAAGTGGTTTAAGGGGTAATGAACTTCCAGTGCTAAGTGCCGACATACTTTATTTAAGGGTGAAGTGTAACAGACATCTATTCCTCTTATGTCACATACGAAATAACGCATTGTGAACCTTTCAGAAAGTTTTAAATAAAATTGTAACCGGACCAGTAACCAATTAATTATTGTTTTTTTTTTTTAATATTATAATAAATATAGGTTTTTCATAATTTTTAACTTTAATATTTTTTGCATTAAAACGTGTATGTTTGTATATAGATTAATAGCTATTTAACAAACACGGGTATTAAACCGTCAGTTCACAGTAGAAAAAAGGGACCGTTCGTACCCAGCATGCCCTTTTAAATAGTAAAAATACCTTATACTCCTGTAACTGAAGACCTGAAAGTATCCTAAGCTGTAAATAAATCTGTACAGTTTTCATTTGTGGCGCAATTTTAGATCTTTGCGAATGCTTTCTAGCGAGAAATAGTTTATTACGATTCCGACGTAGGAATCCGCTGAAAATGGCACCCCAAAGTCCCAAAAATGGGTTTTCCGCTTATATCTGCCACAATATGCGAATTAGAGAATTTTTGTGTAAATAAAAAATAAAGATCATCTCGAAATCTACAAAAATAGTCCTTACCATTTTTTCGCAACACCAGGGCCGGATTTAACCTTTTGCCGCCCATAGGCTAATATATTTTTGCCGCCCTAATATGTCAATATTTTTTGGATATTAAAACAAAAAAGTTAGCATTAAAAAAATGTAAACTTTTCACTAATAATTCTTATAAAAATTTGATAAACAACATTAAATAACAATTCTTTAAAACAAACAAATTTCATAATATAAAAAAAATATAAATTAAAATGGTAAAACAAATAAGTCGTTTTTTTTTTAACTATGTATTTTGTAATTATAGGCAAAACCCTATCTTAACATTTTCCTTCGAACCTTTTTTTCTACAAAATCATAAATTATATTATTAAAATTTACGATTACATTTTTTTAATTAATCGTAAATTTGCCGCCCTAGGCTTCAGCCTACACAGCCTTTGCGCAAATCCATCCCTGGCAACACCATTATTTTTCTCAAAAACGGTTGTCGAAAAATCCATAACATTTCACACTGGATAGATGTGGCTAAACGGCTAAAAATGCAGATGGGCAAAACAATTTTTTATCAAAGCGCAAAAAAGATGGTGAAGGAAATTTTCTGGGATTATAGAACACTTGCTAAGGTCTCATAATTAAAAAAAAATGTTAATAACCAACCATTTTTTCAAAAATTATTAATAAATTAATAAGATACCCTCAAAATATTGTGAAAAAACTTTGACCGACTTTTTTTAATATTCTAGGAAAATCAGATTGGACCCAAACTCATACGCAATAGTAGGCACGGGTTTTCCCATTTCGATAAATTTTGAATGATTGAAAAATGTGGATTATTGCCCGAGTAATGGAACAATTTGTTTGCCCGCTTATAAGAGAATCCATGAAGATAGCGGCATTCTAGCGGTAGAGCGGCAGCTGAAATGAGGCAACTTTTGGGTCCCATTATCTCGAAAACTATTGAATTTTCAAAAAAAAATATAAAAACTGTTTTTGTAGATTACAAGGAGATTTTCATTTTTTGTCCAAACAAAAATTCTTTAATTTGCATATTTTGGCAAATATTAGCAGGAACCCATTTTTTGGATCTTGAGGGGCCATTTTCAGCCCTTTCCCACCTGTCCCAAACTTTTTTTCACTCGAAAGCATCCCCAAAGACCTAAGAATTGCGCCACAGGGGAAAACTTTACAGATTTATTTACAGCTTTATCCCTTCATTTACTGGACTATTAGGCGCCGATCATTTATTGATATATTTTACAGAATGACTGCGGTTAATTAAATAGAAAATAGAACTATAAAGTACAAAAATAGCCATCTGGGAATAATTATACTCAGTATGCCATCTAATCGATATTTACGAGATATAAAAGAAAATTTTAACTTATCATAGTAAGTACCATATTCCAAATTTTTTGTTTGCTTTAGATGGCATATTGATTATTAGTTCTTCCAAGATAGCTATTTTTTGCACGTTCTAGGTCTATTTTCTAGTTTAAACCTAGCGCGGGCGCTGTAAATAGTTGAGTGTGCAAAATGAGATGACCCGCATCTATGTTTGAATTCCTATTCCTGAGACCCCAAATAATGAAAAAACGTGTCTTGCCGGCTACTGCCGTGGTTCTTTCTGGCCCCTTTTTCTTTCCTCTTTTTGCCCTACAATAATATAGCACGCTTTGACGTTTAGGACGTCGCGTCGCTGCATTCTTCGACGCAATATGGTTGCGTCGAAAATTGGTATTTGACGATCTGCTTAAAGTGTGTTTAAGTATTAAGAGGCATACTTGTTCCCGATTTTATGCATTTTTCTGCTTTATTTCCTAACTAATAAAAGACCTGGAAAAATAGGATGCGGTATAAGAGACCTGGGATAAACTATGAAGCGGACTAAAAGAACTGGATTAAGATTTCAGAATATTATATGAGGTTCTTAAACAATTAAATATTTTTTCCTAATGGTATTCGATATAAAAATGTCGAAAATAATATCCGTTTAGTCAAAAAAAAATTTCTTATATTTTTTTTAATATGAATTGCTAGGTTGCGGGATAATACTCGTAGTTCGAAACGTGTAGTTGGTTCACATAAACGCGATTTTCGGACCCTTCTAATCATTCCAGCCTGATCGGCCGGACAGATTCTAAAAAAAATTGCTGCAGGAGTCAGATATTTTGCGGAAAATAACCCGTTTTCTAAGTGAAATTGTCGCTCGAAATACGTGCCTTTTAATTTTATTGCTTAATAAAGGGTGTTTTTTATAGAGGCAGAGAACTTTAATTTGGCAACACTGTTCTCTGCAACAGCTGATGTGACAGTTCTCGACTATTTTTAAGTTAGTTTAGTCTAACAATTCATCATGAATAGGTTGACGCCGGAGCAACGTTTCCAAATTGTTCAAACTTATTTTGAAAGACACGGTTCAATTCGAGCCACATATCGTGCACTACGCAAGTTTTATGGTATTCATAATCGTCTTTTAGAGCGATTAATTCGAGAAACTGTTGATCGTTTTCGCAATACGTTTACTTTAGTGGACAATACGCACCCCATAAGACACCGTACGGTGCGTACACAACAAGCGATTGCTGCCGTGCAGCGTAGTGTTGATGATGATCCAAATGTGTCAATTCGTCATCGTGCTCAACAAGTGAACTTGTGTTCATCCACTTTATGGATAATTTTGCGCAAAGATCTGGGTTTGCGTGCATATAAAATTCAACTAGTCCAGGAGCTGAAACCACACGATCATCGTGCGCGTCGTACATTTGCTGAATGGGCGGGAGAAATGATTGCCATTGATCCCCAATTTCATTTGAAAATTATGTTTAGTGATGAAGCACATTTTTGGTTACATGGTTATGTGAACAAATAAAATAGCCGAATTTGGGAAGATGAGAATCCACGAGCTATTGAGGAAACACCATTACATCCAGAAAAACTTACTGTTTGGTGTGCTTTATACGCCGGTGAAATAATTGGTCCATATTTCTTCAGAAATGATGTTGGTCAGAACGTTACAGTAAACGGTGAGAGATACAGAGACATGATTGCTAACTTTTTTGTGCCCCACTTGGAAGGCTTTAATGGTGCAGAGATGTAGTTTCAGCAGGACGGGGCCACATGCCACACAGCTCGTGATACAATTAATTTACTGCGAGAAACATTTGGTGAACGAATAATTTCACGAAATGGACCTGTCAACTGGCCACCTCGTTCATGCGACTTGACGCCATTAGATTATTTTTTTTGAGGATCCATGTCTACGCCGATAAACCAGCAACACTTGAGCACTTGGAAGTCATCATTCGACGTGTGATTGCGAAAATTCAGCCTGTAGTACTTCAAAGAGTGTGTGAAAATTGGACCTCTAGATTACGCCATGTACGCGCCAGTCGTGGAGGCCACATGCCCGAAATCATATTTAAATGTTAATGTCAGAACACTATCTTCCAAATAAATAAAAAATTGTTGATATTATGAAATAATATTTTGTTTTATTTTAATTTAAAGTTCTCCGCCTCTAAAAAAACACCCTTAAGGTAACGATGGAAATGCAACCGACTGCAGTCAAGAAAAAAGTATCTAAATGCACGAAAACCGTGAGAGGTACACGTTCTTGGCTACGATTTAGCATCCTAGCAAAACAGGTATAAATATATACATTCGACAATTATTTATGACTTTGCGGACATTTCTGATGTGGTTTTTAGGCCAAAAACTATTGGTATTTAAGCTTTAAAAAAAGCCTACATCAATTTGTATTTTATAGTTAAAATGTATTAGTAAATGATTGCCTAAATAAAAATGAGTAACCATTTGTCTTGTTTGAATACATGCCCATCTGAATTCGCATTTTCCTTTTACGTATTTTTCATTATTAAACAATGTTTTTAATTATATTTTTATTTTGTTTTTTAAATCATTTTTACCAATAAGACAAAAAGAGGTGAACAAAACAGGGCCAAAAAATTTACTGGAAAGATCTTGATTATAATTCTTTAAGCTATCTTCAACTAAAATCCATTGGTGAAATTCGGTCTTCACATTTTACATACTTACTTTTCTCTAGAGCCCGGTTTAACAACTAACCGCAGTCATTCCCTAAAACCAATCATTTAATGATCAGCGTATAGTCAATATTTACTATTGAACAGGGCAGACTGGGCGCGATGTGTCTTTTTTATGGTGGGCTGGCTGTCTATATTAGTAAGGGCGATTAGTGATCAAGGCTATTTAACGCTAGCGGGGGCCAATTATTGCCCGAGTTAGATATAATACCTTTTTATCAATAATTTTGTTACTAAAGTTTGGAAATCATGGTTTTTCAATTTTTTTCAGGTTGTAATTCTCTTTGTTAAGACCAAGGGTCACCTCTATCTCTCGGTTAATAACATGCCGATCTTTAATCTTTTTACGCACAACGGAATTAGTCGGTATATTATGGGTCAGTCGACAAAGGCTGGAAGCTTCAGTGCTAATATACCGTGGGTGTTCTAAGTGTGGTAAAAGGTAGTTAATTAATACGAAAATATTTGACGACTTCTACAATTTTTACACTCTAGGGATAAAAAACGAACAAGGCCCTCAAGTTGGATTGTAAAGGGATGAATAAGAGTGGCACCACGTATTGCTCTGTTAAGAGCCACCAGAAACCATAAAAATACCTATAAAAGAGCGACAGGTCTTTTACAGACCGTTAATGGGCAAGAAAAAAAAACTTTTTTGTAAGCCTGTAGTCATTAATAATTGCTTCTCTGGCAGCTCTTAGTATAACGATACGTAGAGTATCACTCTCATATATTTCTCTATAGTTTATCTGGAGAGGCTCTAAACTAACCCACTTTCTTTGTTTCGTCATCCCTAGAGTGTCTAGACTGTAAAATCCACAGCCTTTAAAAGCTTCCTATTTCATTTCCAAATCCCCAAATCTTTAAGTGTTATGGTTAATAAGCTACCTTTTGCCACATTTAAGACAACCACGTGAACTGTCCCAATATATTAAAAACAAAAATCTTTGACCGCGCTACCCTACGGTAACCCTCCCCCTCCAATGGGCACGCCAATGAACAAGCAGGCAAAATGCCCAGCTTTACTTATAAAATGAAAACAAAGATTTATGGCTTAATGCTAGTTGGTAGTAGAAAACGAGACAAAATAGTTTCAAAATAATATTCATTTATTATTTTATTTTATAATAATAAAAATTTATATTGCTTTTTGTAGCAATAAAACCTACAAAATATATGTTACGATCGTAATATGGTATAATAAAAGTTACAATATAAAGAATAGTATTGTCAATGATAAAAATGTACTTTATAACAATAATATTTTGGTGAGATATTTTCTCTAATAGGACATGATATTGTTGAATTAAAGATGTACCAATGATCACCTACAAATAACCTAAGAACTTAATAATTTAAGCACTTTTGTAATGTAAATTAAAATACAGTAAAACCTGGTTAAGTGAAACCTGGATAAGTGAAAAACTTCTATTATTCAGAATTACTATGAGGTTCCGGCACTTCTTAATCATATTACCTCTATTAATGGGACTTTTCAAACCTCGTTAAATGAAATTTGACTAGGATTTTTTCAATGTTAACCTCTATAAATGGGACTCTGTGGCTCAATCCCTTGTATAAGTAAAACATTTTATCAATTTTTGCGCAGTATATTTAATAGATTTTTAATATGTAAGTGGTAAACCATTATTTCAAGTTGGGAAAGGTTTCAAGACGTTTGTATGCAAACATTTGAATTTCTTTGGCACCGTTTGTACGTGCTTTGTTTGTCAGTCAGTACTATCTCAGGTTTTGACGTGTAATCAAGGAGATAAAAGTGTACAATATGTCTTGGATTGTGGAAACACTTCGGTAAAAATTTTAAAACGTGAGTCGATGGAAGCTTTAGAGACTTTACGTAAGTATTTCGGGATGTCAAACATTGATAATTCTAGTATTATTGATCAAATTTATTTTATCATCATTCAGCAACTAGCAATAAAATACAAACAAAATAACCGATTACTTTGAGTCATAAACTTAACTGTATTGTATTATGTACATACATATTTTTTATACATATTTAATAAATAAATACATAGCCACATTTAATTCATAAAATATGCATTTTATTAACATTTCCACCTCTATAAATGAAATAACGATACATTTCGACCTCTATAGGCGGGAGCCTCTGTAAATGAAACAATAACTATTTTAAACCTGTCTAATTAGAAAACTGGATAAATAAAAACCTCTTCAAATGTTACAAAATCCTTGGTCCCTAGAAATCCCAATTAACCAGGTTTAACTGTACATTATGCCCCCCCCCCCCTCCACAAAATCTGACTTTCTTCTGATGAAGTTACATTATGTTTAAAAACTTCATTCTTATGACATCGGATCATTGTTAATTAATAACTATTAAGTTGTTTTAGAATAGCTCTATGATTATAATTTGCTTGCACTGTATAATGTAAAAGGTGTTTAAAATTTTAAATGACCATAAAACTGTATGTGTCAATATTTAGAGTTCCTTACATTATTAAAAGAAAATAAGTTCTGATGTAACTTAAAAGCCCCATTCTTATGACATCGAATCATTGGTAATTAATAACTTATGAGTTGTTCTCTTAGAATAGTTTTGGTAACTCCACCAAAAACCTCTATGATTATAATTTGCTTGAACTGTAGAAGTTAAATGGCGTTTAAAATGCACATATAAATTTATGTGTCAATATTTAGAGTTCCTGACATTATTAAAAAAAAAAAAACATAAAATTGCCGTGTCGTCTGTTTGTTTGTCTGGTACAGATGTTCTTTCCTCAAAACGTTGTGCCATAGAAAATTAATATTTGCAATTTTGTTAGGTATGTAGTAGCATATATTTTAATAATATAGATAAAAAATTATTTTCTCTTTTAATGGAAGTGGCATAGGCACCAACTGAAAAAGAGAGTTTTATTTTTTTCCAAAGCTTATCTTTTTGATTCTTAAATTATTTTTCAGTTGCCTAAAATGACTATATAGTTATTATTATTAAACTGTCCACAAAACCGCTGTCCTACCACCTAACTTTTTTGATCCGGAAATAGATGTACAGTACGTTCCACAATAATTTGTGGATTTCTTGTTTTACTTGCTACTGTTAGTCGTAAAACTCAATATACTTTGGGTACTCGCATGTAGGTGTGTGTGGACTTAAAATTTTCTTTATTTTTTATACTTTTTGGTATATTATGTAGGTTATAGGCAAATTGCAGATGTTGAATATAAAGCAGAGTCGTTTTGTCTGGCCCAGTTCATCGGTCGTTTTGAGTTTGTCAAGGTATTTTCGTGTGTGTTATTGAGCATCCAAAATAGCTCATCTAAATTATTAATGTTAGTACGTAATCAGAACCTGTGCCTTTTTAAAAGGTGCGGTGCCTACACAATAGATATTTGTCAGGCAACCTTTTTATGGTTGGTTTTTCACTAGGGGCTGTAATTTTAATTTTATTGCGGTCAAGAAATTAAGAAATTATTTTAAAACGTACCATACATTTGGATATGAAGTATTTTGTGGTATCTAAAAATGGCAACCACGTAAAACATTAACTAACAATTTTATTTTTAGAAATATATTACATTTTGACTACTAGTATTCTGGTTACTAATTTACACAGTAGAGGAAAAATAGTTAATATTTGAAAAAAAACTACACTCCTTCACTTTAGCCAAGTAACATTTTTTACTGCATCTTTTATTCTAATAATTATATATTAAATCTAATAATTATATATTCTAAATTTCTTAAAAAAATATTTTGTTTTCTTTTAGGCTCATCTTAATATAGGTTTTTTTACAACTCTTAACTATTTAATACGATTGGAGCCACACCACAAGAGTTTATCTGAGGGATTAAAACACATAAACTGTGGCAGTATAGTTATAGCCACATGTCTTTTTTTATTCCCCTAAAGCCAAATTAAAAACCTCCAAAATAATTACTAGGAATTCCCCCTAAAAAAATCATTATTTATAAAACAAATATTTTTTTTATAAATAATACATTAAAAATAATAAATAAATAATAAAATATTATTAAACAGATAATAAATTTAAAACAATCAAGAAATAATTTTATTCAGCAACATTTTTTTTTTTTTTAAATTT
>JAHBCN010011798.1:0-28130 GCA_019359885.1 Listronotus oregonensis
CTAACACCAGTGCCTACTGTTTAATTATTCTTGATAAACTTGTTAGATATTCACCATTAATAGATCTGAAAGAAAGATTTAATAAATATATTTTTCCTTACATAGAGATAATTGTAATTTTAGGTTAAGTATAGTTAGTAGAACATAGTATTGTAATTTTATGTAATGTTAGTAGCAAATTAAATGTACCTATTTTTGATTCACCCTGTATATGTTTTAAATAAATTAATTTAATAATAAATGTGTTTAATTCAAAAATTATGGTTTAAATTATCGAGCTAATGGCCTTCCCCCACGCCTAAGCCCTGGGCTTAAGCGGAGGCCCCCATGTTAGGTTTGACATTTGACGTTTGACAAGTGACATTTGACAGACGCCATTATTACTAATTGTTTAACAATTAAATGATATTTTTCCTTTACTATGATACCCGTGTGCTGGCGAATACCGGGATCCTATACATTCATTTCACCTTAATATTTAATATTCCCTATAGCTCAGTGGTAGAGCCTTGACTTTGAAGCGATAGGAGGGGTTCGAATCCTGCTGGGGTTATTTATTTGAAGAATTTAATTATTTTTAAACTGGCCCTGCTGACCATGATGACGTCAGATGTAAAATGACCCTGGTGATGTTAGGTGGCTACTAATGGTTCTACAAAAACTACCCTTATTATGCTCGTAGTCTTTTAGAAATCTACATATAAATATATATATATATATATATATATATATATATATATATATATATATATATATATATATATATATATATATATATATATATATATATATATATATATATATATATATATAATATATATATATATAATATATATAAATTATATATATATATAAAATATATATATATATATATATATATATATATATATATATATATATATATATATATATATATATATATATATTTAAAGGAAGACTCGTTGGTGAATAAAATGTTATTTAAAACTCCGGATCCTGCCGCATAAGCCTAGCTATTTCCAATGCCTCCTCAGGTCGCGGTCGGTCCTGCATGTTTTGTTTAGAAAGATTCCGGACGAACTCAAATTTATAAGGATAAAATTTAACAAATTTTTATAATCTGGTTCATTAAGTTTAGATGCTGCATCCAAGATTGATATTTCAGGATTTTCTAAAATTATTAAAAGTAGTAAGCGCTGGTCCAATAAAAAAGTATAATTATTATCCTGGAAAAAACAATTATAGCCAAATCTTTGTTTTCATTTTGTGCTAAAGTATTTTTCTTTATTTTAAAGCTTTTCCGGTCACTAAACTTTCCCAACCTGTATTTAATAGTATTTATAGATGGTAGCCGTTGTTAAGGATATAATAAGTGATATTCGCTTTGCACTGTCGTCACATTACTATTGTTGCCATTTAAAAAACGCAAAATAGCGATTTTTTTGTTTTTCCAAATAGCCCTTCGACAAGAAGATTATTCTTAATAGTTAAAATAATAACCATTAACTTTTTACAATATCAAGACGTCAAATTTATATAAAATTTTTTCATGGTTTTTTATACATATAATATATATATATATATTATTTTATATATATATATATATATATATATATATATATATATATATATATATATATATATATATATATATATATATATATATATATATATATATATATATATATATATATATATATATATATATATATATATATATTTAATTTTATATATAATTTAAGCTAAAATATCTTAAAAAGTGTTTACTTGAATATCATCAATGTATACATATATTAGAAATCAGAAAAAAAAAGATCTTTCGTTGTAGCCCATAATATACAGGGTGTTCCATTGAAGAAAGTTGAAGTTGCTCATAATTTGATTTTTTTTAATGCCATATTTTTTACTGATACTTTTAAAAGATAATATGGAAAAAAACCTACAATATTTATAATAAACATTTTTTTCTATCTTTAAAAATAAAGGCTCCAGATACCACGTAAATATAATCAAAGACCCTGTACAGAAACATGGTTCTATATACTTATAGCATAATAAGTATTATTAACGATCATCTATATTTATTAAGAGAAAACTAAATTAAGACCTTAACTAATTTACTTACAAATAAATATTAAACCTTATCTAAAACATGTATTGTCTTTAACATTTAAGTTTATAGAGCGATTTTGTCTTAATGTTAGAAAAAAAAATCGTAATTAGATTTTAGACTCTAAAATTTTATCCTACAGATGTATACTTTTGGAAAAGAAATTGGTTTTTGTACACTTTTATTATAAAGGTCTTGCCAAACTAATTAAATCTTACTCTGCATAAAACACGTTTTTATTAGTTGTAAAATTTATTTCAAATTGATTTAAATAAAACAATTTTAATCTGCGTTATTATTTGGTCTAAAAAATATGAAAATCAAAAATTTTTCTTTTCTAATACCATAATAAAATGTTATATGCTTTCGACTATAATATAAATTTCTTATTCTATCTTAAAAATAAAGGCTCCAGATACCACGTAAATGTAATCAAAGACCCTGTACAGAAACATGGTTCTATATACTTATAACATAATAAGTATTAATAACGATCATCTCTATTTATTAAGAGAGAACTAAATTAAGACCTTAAGTAATTTACTTACAAATAAAAATAAAACCGTATCTAAAACATGTATTGTCTTAAACATTTAAGTTTATATAGCTATTTTGTCTTGATGTTAGAAAAAAAATCCTAATTAGATTTTAGACTCTAAAATTTTATTCTACAGATGTATACTTTCGGAAAAGAAATTGGTTTTCGTACACTTTTATTTTATAAAAGTCTTGCCAAACTAATTAAATCTTACCCAGCATAAAACACGTTTTAATTAGGTGTATGTGTAAAATTTATTTTAAATTGATTTAAATAAAACAATTTTAATCTGCGGTATTAGTTGGTTTAAAAAATATGAAAATCATAAATTTTACTTTTCTAATACCATAATAAAATGTTATATGCTTTCAACTATAATATAAATTTATTATAAGTAAAAAATATAATTATTATATAAATATTTAAAGTAATTGGCGTTTATTAAAAAAATCCAAGTTACCAAACAGAACAATTAAGTATCTTTTTTTTTCAGAAATATATAAGTACATTTTTCCAAAATGGTCTTAAAAATATGCTGATTTAAATAGTTGCTCATGCTATTAGTGTGTCTGGAGCGTACCAAAGAGACAAACAAAAATTAAACAAAAATTAAAAATATTTCACAAGATGTCTTTTAACAAAACTAACCAAATCTCAACTTTGTTGTAATAGTTAAGCTAAAGCTAAAAAAGGCAAACACGTATTTATATAAAATATATTTTATTATTATACTTACATGTATAGCAAACAATAGCTATTAAATGATTAAATGTTAGTTAAATCGAATTATTAATACTATAGTTAAATTTAATAAAATGTTAAATTTTAAATATTTTTTCCAGTATTTGTATTTAATGTGTATAAATTTATTACATATATTGTACTTATACTTATGAATTTTTATTTGTGTATAACCTCTTACTATTTTGCTAATACATTACACAAATTTAACAAGTTTTAACTAGGGTTACTAGTTGTTAGGTTATCTTCTTGTAGCTTTTTTAACAAAAACTACTTTATTTACCAATCATTACAAAAAAGTATATCTTGACGTTATCTGATTATTTCACATTATAATTTCTTCACCCCTTCATCTACAATGTTAAATATGAATTGTAAAATTTTCTAAATATACTTTAATCATATTGTTTAAATTACTAAAAAATACATATTAATATTCTCTATTTATTTTGATATATTAGCGCCAGCCATGCAGCTTGGTAAAACAATAGAAATAAATTATTTTTAATAGCGGAAATTTAAATAAACAACCGCAAGCTAAACTACCGCGTTGTTTTAGTTTTAGCAATAAAAGTAAAAAATAGGAATAAATGTCACCTTTTTTAAACAAAAGTGAATATTTAGAGCATTTTATGTGATAACTTTAGTTATTTTTTTTGTATTTTGTGTTTTTGTATGCGTAGCAATAAATATATTATAAAATATTTATTTCAAATGTTTCTATTTTATTTATGGTTTAGCATAAAACTAAAATAAACCACTATTTTTTTTTTCATCAAATGACTTTTTTTTTTAATTTTGCCTTTTCAAAGACTAAAGTAAAAAAATTAATTAATTAGTTTTTATTAATATAGTCAGATCTAGGAACTTAAATTAAATAATTAACCTTAAATTATGTTGTAAATGTAAATTATTAAATACTATATTATAACCATTATATAAACTGCTTACCTAATTTCTAATAATAGACCTTTTCTTCTTAATTATTTATAAATATTTTCGCTAAAATTTGACTTATAGGGTTTCCTTTATTAAACCGTCTTTACAAAAAAAGTTATATTACTAAATTTAAAATAATTTAGACCTAAACACACTAATTGTGCTTTCCAGATATTCTATTTTAATTTTTTGATTAACCTTTTTTTTAAAAACGTATATTTTATTATTAACCTAGGATTGTAAGGTAGAGTTAGTTTTTAAATTTTTACTTACAACTATTTTTAATGCTACACCGGGGTGTAATCATTAAATTGCAGGCACTGTTTGGCACACAACTGGCCAGGCTGGGATGGTCTAAGATATTCTTTCGCCACCTGCCCTTGGGATCCTACCAGCTTTTTCTCTCACGATCCCTCCGAAATTTGTAAACAACTTACTACTAAAAAGAACTTCAAACCTTTAAATTTCAAAGCTTTTTTGACAATAAAATAGGAGATAAAGTCCTCTCATGCTCAAATGGCAGTAAATCCTACTAGGTCCTCGTACAAACTCTCTTTCACCCCTAACCTTTAAAGATAAAATTTTTTCTACTTCAAAAGAAATTTTTTGCAAAACAATTTGCTGCCATGTTTTTTTTATCCTACCGTTTATTTTTCTTTTTTAACAGTTGTCCCTGTTTCTTATAAAATATCCGATATTATTTGTAAGGTCAAGCAGATCAAGCTTATCGTTTTTTCTCTTAATACTAAGATATCGTCTGGACTGGATGACATACCAGCAATCATCCTTAAAGGATTGCGCCCGAGCGTGCAGCCATTTTAACTTGCCTTTTTCCAATCTTTAACAACACAACCATTTATCTGGAGAGCTGCACCTGTGCAACCGTGTGTGCAACCTAGACACAAGAAAGGATCCAGGAGTTTTCCTTTTAACTATAGACTTATATCTCTTCTTTCGGTTGTTTGTAAGGTAATGGAAAAATCCAGTAAATAATAAATTTTAAAGTATTTAGAAAAACACAAAATTTCATAGACAGGCAGTACGGATTCCGTCACAAAAGATATATTTCTTTTGTCTCACACAACTGAAACAAGTTCCTTAATTTCTTATTGAATCTCAGATCGTAGCCCTTGACATCTCCAAAGCTTTTGACTTTCCTACAGTCTTTTACATAAGCTAGGATCTTGGCTCATTATTTGGCTAATTAAGGTATATCAATTTGTAGGTGATCACCCTTTCAGCTTTCACCAAATTAATGCTGGGGGCCGAAAAGCTCCGTATTGGCACCAGTTTCATAGTTTTTAATCTATTATCCTTTGAGCATAACAAAAGAAAAAAATGAATATTAAAAAAAGAATTATATATATATATATATATATATATATATATATATATATATATATATATATATATATATATATATATATATATATATAATATATATACAGGGTCAGTCTATGAAGTGGGAACCCCCATTTATTGCTTTAAATATTCAAATTGAAAAAAAATGTTTTATACAAACATATTTTGGTTTTTGCTGTTCTATATTTTGCGAATAACGTTATGTTTCCAGGGTGTATCAAAAAGCCCGTACAAGGACAAAGTTTATTTTTTTAAATGACTCCCTATATTTTTTGTGAAATTTTTGTTTTCTACATAAAATTCTAGATATTTTTTATTTGGCATAATATATCCCTATATTCAATTGTTTACGAGATATTCTCATTTAAATACAAATTCAGGATAAGAAAATCCGCTTATCTCTTAATGTTGTTTTACGTTCCTATGGTTTTAGCGGTGTTTGTAGAGTGACAAAACAGCCATAATAATAATTAATATGTAATAAGATATCACATGACGAGTTGAAATTGGTAAAACCTTAAACAAAGAAAACAACAAATAAAACAATTTTTTACAGATTAATAAAACTGTTATTTTGACATTTTTATTAATCTCTATAGCATATATGGTTATTATTCAACTCTCGAAAAACCCTTGAAACCATAGAAACGCAAAACAACATTAAAAGATAAGCGGATTTTTTCCTTCTAAATTTGTATTTAAATGAAAATATCTCGTAAACACTTGAATATAGGGATATGATATGTTGAATAAAAAATATCTAGAATTTTATGCTGAAAACAAAAATGTAACAAAAAATATAGGAAGTCATTTTAAAAAATGATGTTTGTTCTTGTACGAACTTTTTAATACACCCTGTATACATAACGTTGTTAAAATATGACAGAAAAAACCCAAAATATTTTTGTATAAAACATTTTTCCCAATTGAAATATTTAAAGCAATAAATGGGGGCCCACTTACGATTTATATATATATATATATATATATATATATATATATATATATATATATAAAATTATATTAATTATATATATATATATATATAATATATATATATATATATATATATATATATATATATATATATATATATATATATATATATATATATATATATATATATATATATATTTATATATATATAATAATAATTGATTGTTATATATATATATATATTCTGTATAAATTAATAATAAAATATATATCATTAAATTTAAAAATATTTGTTTTATTTTTTATTATACCATTTCAAAAATTTTACTGTTATCCCCGGGACGCATGAAGGTAAGTAACACGCAGCATCGCCATTCGGGATGCCCGTTCGTATTTTTGGATGTAACACGCGGGCTGGCCTCATGGAGGTAAGTTACACCCTTTATTGCTATTTAAAACAGAGATATCTAAGTAATTTATTTATAAGAAAAAATGAAATTAAGGAAGAGGTTCTCAATTTGCCCGTATGTATTTTTTTTGTATGTTTAACGATTACTCGTAGTTTAGACGTCCATTTTTCTGATTCTGTTTCTGTTTAACTCAGGAGGATCCAAGGTGGTCTCATTTAAATCTTGTTTAGAAATTAAACGGTCTTAGTTAAGAATATGTAATTTTTACTCTTATTTTAAGTTGCATTCAGCAAATAAAGAAAGTTTATTAAAGAAACAAATATTTTATTCTTTAAGGGGTGAAAAGAGGGTGTTTTTGAACTTTAGAAGAGATTTAATTTTTTACGCTTAAATTAAATTAAAATAACAATTAAGTCAAATGAAGCCCATTTAAAAAATATATATGTATATATTTCATAGCTATTAATAAAATTGTGTACTTATATGATTATGAAATGGACCAACATAAATTTAGTTTCCCTTATCGCTTTTTCAAAAAGTGTAAAAATAAAGAATAACTATTTAGAAAAAAAGTTTAATAAAAAATAAAATATAAGTATCATAATAAAGGAAATAGTTATTTTGCTATTTTTCTGTCGCTTAATCCTTTATTATTTTCCACACATTTGCCGAACGAATGTGTGCAACTAGCTTCGAAGGGCCAATAAAGGCCGTTTCAGTTATTTGGTTGATTGACTGTGCCTTTTGAATGTTTTCGCGGTGAAAGAGTCTAATGCAAAGTAGCACTTGATATCGCCAGTATTGTGCCAGTAAATTTGCTACTCCACGAGTTACATTCAAAACTACGACCGGCGTCCCGACTGACGATGCGGCGTGTTACTTACCTTTATGCCCCCGGGACCAGAAACGAAGTGGTTCCAATCTCCAGAAAATTTTCCGGTGAGTACACCCAACAAAAACCTATTGAAGCAGAAATTCGCCACAAAACTATAGACCATATTTACCAATATTTTAAATTAAATTATTATTTTTATATACCGAAATTCCTAATTAAACATTTTTTAGTTACATATATTTTTCATAAAAAAAATCATCTTTTTCATCAATATATTTTATCACATTGTATAATTATTAGGACTGTAATATTATCAAATTACCTTATTTTTTTCCAATTTTGCTGCTAACAACAAAATTTGTATATTAGGCCTAAGTCCCACGCTCTTAAATCATATTATATTACATAAAAGAAAAATATATTATCTAATAAAAGCTGAAAGGGATATAGAATAACGACACTCCCTAGGTATTAAGTGCCTCATTGACAGTTATGAAACTCATTTGAAAAAGAAATCTGGAAGAAGAGATAAGAGGATTAGTATATTTCATATACGAATAAAATCCGTAAAGTTATTTCAACAATATTATTTCTTTATTGGTTGTATTATTAAACTTAGCTTTTACTAATATGGTTTTCTACACTATACTAGTAGTGTTAAACGATATAAGGAACCTTTTGTAATAATTTTTGTTGTTATATTTGGGAGTACCGAATAATATAAGGATACGTGTTTTTGCGCACATAATTTAAAAAGGTTAGTGTGACTCTGGAGGCAAGTAATTTTGTATTACTAGTTTAAACGAAAAAGAAAAATTTTAACTAGGGGAAAGTTATTAGAAAAATCGAATTAATAAATATATGGTACTATTTAAAGTTTAACTTATTTATAATGTGTAAAACACTTATGAGCTTTTCGGTGGTAAGTCTATCACGGTTTTTCCTTAGAAACATTGGTAGATTTTACCTACAAATTAAAATAGATTTTTTTTGAGTTTGTTTCAAACAATCTACAAGTTCGTAAGTGTCAATTGATTTTGTGTACACACAGAATCTATTCCTTGTGATCCAGACTGAAGCAACCCCATCTGTCAAGCAAACAAAGAGGTTTTGATCACGTAAATATTATTACTTATAACTTATCTATATTTAAATTAAATGTTCTAGAGCTTAATTGTTTCATCAGAGCCTAAAAATTAAGAACCCAATATTTTTTTGTTATCTTATATGGAAAACATTCGTTTAAAGTTCAATAATACATAAGGTATGTTATAAATATTCATTGTAACTTAGGTTTTGTAAAATATTAGGAGATGGGACAAGCTCTCCAAAACGGTCAAATATTTTTAAAGATTCCATTTTTTTTTATATATATTATATACGTTCTTAGCTTGTTAATTTTTTTAAGGCATAGTTCTCATAATAATAATTTCGTCAAACGTTCAAAATTAGCAGGGGCATTGCATATTAAATTTCCACATTCCGGTTTCTGGTCGAAAAATCAGATTTTTATTTATCTTCTGGATAAAATTTCACTCGTCAGTACCTACTTTAAAAGCCCAAAGTAGAAAACCCTTTGACCTCGCCGGCATCTTTAGGATATCGTTAATTCTGGGTGAAGAAAAACTGTTTTGCTTCGTGACGTTATTAAGTCTCCTAAAGTCCACACAAAATCTCGTAATGCCATCTTTCTACATAAGTAGGACTACTTAACGGGATCATTAACTCTAGGATATTTACTATAATTGATTTTAATCTATACCTAACAATGCTTAATAAAATCAAATCATTGCTTTGATTGACGTTTCGGTTAATTCTTTACAAAACCGTTATCAGAATCTACAACACATATAAAATAACATTAATATTTTTGAAGAAATAAAATAAGAATATTTTTGTGAGTGTTGATAATTTACCTTATTAGAAAAAATATAAAATATAAAAAATAGCCTATCTTTTTTTTAAAGATTATACATTAAAACAAAAACTAATATTTAGACCAGGACTTCCTTTTGCTGTAACACCTTATATTTTAAAAGTTTAAGATAAAATATTTGGAATAAGGAAATGTTATGTCTGCTTGCAACTGTATACATTCTCGGGATATCCAGGTCTAATAGGTAGTAAAAATTTGCATTTTGTTATCCTGTAACTAGATCATTATATACCATAATGAGATTACCAGTGCATTAGAAAACAAAAAATACTGTGAATTGCAGAACTGATACTGGTAGTCTCAGTTTGTATATTATAATCTAATTACAGGATAACAAAATGGAAATTTTTAATACCTATTAGGGGTAAAAAGCCCTTATATTTTTTCCAATTAGGTAAATTACCAACACCTTCAATTTTTTTTATTTGTTAATCTCTATAAAAATATTAAGTTTATATTATAATTGTTATAGATTCTAATGATGGTTTTGTAAAGAATAAACCGAAATGTCAATTAAAGCAACGTTTTAATTTTGTTAATTTAAAATTTTAAATGTAACCTTCTTCTTTAACTGCCGTCTTCTTAACGGAGGTTGGCGATCATCAACTGGAATTCCTATCTGCCTTGTGCTAAACGGATAATCGTATTTGCCTTCCCTATATCAAACCACTGATGCAGATTTCTTAGCTTGACCGAATAACCCAAGAAAAACAAAACTAATTATTTGATAATACGGTTAGAATAACAAAAAATCTAAAGTTTATTATAATTATATTAAACGTTGTTTAATAAAAATCTTAATTTATCATTCCAAGTGTTATTAATGCAGATGTTGCATTAATTTACCGTTTGTCGGAAATTAATTAATTATTTCAGTAGCAGGAGTGTCAAGGCGCTGGTTTAGTCGTAGGTTAAACAGGTTTTTGCAAGCCTTTTTCTGTAAAAACAAACAGTACAATAACATTATTAATCAACCAAACAAACTCCATTTAAACTTCCCCAAGTAATAGTAAACTGCTTAGTCGTTTGTATGGTCACATCGGAAAAGGACGTTAGTAATAGGACAAAAATCGTGTCTTTTACCACATAATAGCGACCACCAGCTCTGGTTTATAGCTGACTTGTATCCAGATCCTGAACAAGAAAAAACAAAAGACACAATGACACTTAGACTAAAATGAGTTTTTTGGTGTGGACAGAATGTTTACGATAATTTTGTTCTTGGTTCTGATTCCTAAGCGGGTTGCGGCAACCAGCAACAAAATGTTCCTCTGTGTTTCTTTGGTGTAGACATACCTTTAGACTCACAAGAATTAGAACTTGCCTTTAACGGTATTAAAGGGACAAGCAAACAACATAAGATATTTATTTCTATTGGAAGATTGACTGTTTTTAGTATACAAAATATTTGATACCCAATAATAGCCTTGACACTCTGTAAAAAATTATAAAATGTTTCTTTTATTTTTTTTTATCGTTTTTAAATTAAAAAAAACATACAGTTGTTTGATCAAAGATAAAAAATCACACGCCCCAAAGGCCAGAACAAATACATTTCCAGTGAATTTTGTGTAAAGCACTTTTATCGGTAAACGAAATTGGCTGTCAATGATAGTTATATTTTATCTAACGCTATTCACAAAACGTCGGGTGGAATCCCTTAGAAATTGTTTTACCTTTTATTTTTTAAATGGAACATAGGGTTATTCTTTTAGAGCCCATTTTAAAAAAATTAATCCTGATTTATTTGCATACAGGCATCTTATATAAAATATTGCTGGCAAAACGAACTTAAATATAGTTCTTTATTATACAAGTAGCATAAATTAATACAAAAATTATATTTTTGTTTTGATAATATTATTTAAGTAAACATATTCTCTACCTTTTCTATAGAATATATATACAGTGACCGCCAGAAAGTATGCGACATATGGAAATTTTCTTATTATGACGCTAAAAAAAAATCGATTTCGCAGATCAACTATGCATCACTTAAAACCTCAGAAACAATTGAACGATCCCGATTAACATTTGTTATTTGGCAGTAAATTTGAATTTTGTTGAGTCGGTTGACCGAAAGTCCCCTTAGTTGTCAAAACATCAAAAAATTTTATAAGGATAAGCTGTTCAGAATTTAATTCTATGGCTATGTGTAAAATTTTAAGCCATAAAAACAAAAATTTGGACATTCTTTTTCCACAAAAATATTTTTGTTTAAATTTTTTTTTACCATTTAGAAACAGGTTTTCCAGACCTAAACGAATGTTTGAGTACAATTTTTTTTTTACTTTAGTAAATTAGTCCTTTTTTCCGAAGAAAATTTAAAAAAATGGTATCGGAAACCCGATATTTGGAATTTCAAATATTAATTTTTACCGTTTAAACGATGCAATGTTATAATTAAAATAACTTCATATCTATATATATATATATATATATATATATATATATATATATATATATATATATATATATATATATATATATATATATATATATATATATATATATATATATATATATATATAATATATATATATATATATATATATATATATATATATATATATATAAAGGTAATAAATTTTTTTGAGGGCCCCGGAAAAATTAAATTGAAACACTTCTTTTTAAGAGCTTTCGAAAATATTTATTTTCTTCTTCAGGTCTAAATTTGGAAAAAAAAAATTTTCAAAAAAAAAGAAATCTTTCAATTTTAGGTATACTTACAACTAAATGCATTATTTGAATTGGTAACATCAAAAAGCAATTTTTTAAAATATGGTAAAAAAATATTATTATGTTTTAAAAAAATTATATTAATGTTTGTTAGTATCTAAGCTATAATTTTTAAAAATTATAATTGTTATTAAATGTAAGACTAGTACAGATGGATTAATTTTTATACCACTTTATTCGTTTCGGGTTTTTTTTTTTAAACATGTTTTTTTTTAAATTTTTTTTTCTGGAATGCAGTATCAGGTCCCTATCAGGTTAAAGTTAAGATATTGTTAACTTAACGGGGAAATAGATTTTCTTATGACTTTTATATATATATATATATATATATATATATATATATATATATATATATATATATATATATATATATATATATATATATATATATATATATATAAAAAAAAAAAAAAAACAATGTCCGCCAAAAGTTGGAACCATATGAAATTTTTTTTTAAATATTGCAATTAAAAAAAAAATTTTTTGGGAAAACATTTTTTTTTAAAATAACCTAAAATACGCCAAGTCATATTTGACAGATAATGTATGTCAATTGTCAAATTTTTTTTTGAAAAAATATTCAAAAATGGGTAAATTTGTAAAATTTCAAAAATTTTAAAGAAATTATGTTTCTAATAACAATTTACGGCTATATACCGATTTTGAGCAAGAAATATTGATATTTCAAAATTTTCACATGTTCGTATTTTTTTATTCACCCCCGTAACTGGCTGCTTTGAAAACATATAAAACGCATTAAAGCACTATTAAAAACAGTCACAACATTACTTATTTTGCTAATAACATTAGTAGGAAACTTGGTTTTGATGATTATTGATATTCTCAACTAAAAAAAAAGTACGCTCTGGATTAATTTCCCTATTTCCAAAATATCACAAACCGTTTTCAACTTTTTCTTTATTAAACTTTAGTTAAATAGTTAAGAAATGGATTTATTTACAATTTAGTTATCTCCACACTAAACTCCTATTCAAAAATAATCAAAATTTAAAACTACATGGGGAAATTATTACACAAAAAAAAAATGTGGAAGTAAAAAAACACTATATCCATGGACTGTCGTTGCTATAGATGCGGAATGAAGGCAAAATGTGAAATTGACTTTAATAGTGCTTTTAAAACGTTTTATATGTTTTTTAAAACAAGTTGGGGGTGAATAAAAATTAACATGTGATAATTTTTGAATATTAATATTTCTCGCTCAAAATCGGTACATAGCCGTAAAATGTTATTGGAAACAAATTTTTAGTAACATTTTTCGAAATTTTAAAAATTTAACCCCTTTTTTGAATATTTTTTACATAATAACAAATTTACATTTGAAAAAATTATCTGTCAAAATATTTTGGGTATTTTAAGTTATTTCAGAAGCAAAAGTGATTGCCATCAAAAATTTTTTCTAACTGTAATATTTAAAAAATTTTCATATGGTTCCAACTTTAGGCGGACACTTATATATATATATATATATATAAGGGTGTCCCAGAATATGTGGGAATTTTGGGGAACTAATAGAAAACATGAAAATATTATGACAAGTTTTCCCCCAAACTTTTTTTTCCCCCCGGGGATACAGGTTCATAAAGAAAATATGAAAATAGTTTTTTTTTTAAAAAACTTTTTAAAAATTTTCGTAATTTAAAATTTTTTTAAATATGATAGATAATCTTCTTAAAAAGAACCATTAAAACATATTTCCAAAATTGTTTTAGGGACGGACTAGCTCTGACAATAATGGCAATTTTTTTAACACCCAGATGATAAAGACAACAATATTTTTTTGGGTAGCTTTTAAACCCTTTAAATAAAAAGGTATTTTTGATTGACATCGATAAAATCAACTGTTTACGAGAAATGGCAATTTTTTTAATTATACAGGAGTTTCATTTAACGTCAATATTAAAGGAGGCAATTTTGGGGCCATTTTAAGAAGAAAACCCTATGAACGTATGCCCTAAATGTCTTAAGTTTTGAGATACAGGGTGGTAAAATTTTTAAAAATAAATCATTTATTATTAACCCTGTATCTCAAAAGTTAAGACGTTTTGGACATACGTTCATATAAAGTTTTCTTCCTAATACAGACCCAAAAATGGCCTCCTTTAATATTGACGTTCAATTAGAAAACACTCTGTGTAATCTAAAAAAAATCCTAACCATAATATTTTATTTCTCGTAAACAGTTGATTTTATCGATGTCAGTCAAGAATACCTTTTTTTTTAGTTTAAGGTTAAAG
The DNA here is from genome assembly GCA_019359885.1 of Listronotus oregonensis. Lineage (NCBI taxonomy): Eukaryota > Metazoa > Arthropoda > Insecta > Coleoptera > Curculionidae > Listronotus > Listronotus oregonensis. The sequence goes on from JAHBCN010011798.1 coordinate 14,784, forward strand.
CTATTCAAAAATAATATTGTTGAGTCTTTATCATACAGGGTGTTAAAAAAATTGCTATTAATGTATTAGAGCTAGTCCGTCCCTGGCAAACTAAATAAGCCAAATATGATTTAATGGGTTCATTTTAAGAAGACTTATCTAGTAACCATCATATTAAAAAAAATATTAAATTACGCCTAGTATTTTAAAAGTTATTTAAAAAAAAAACTATTTTCAGTAGCATCTTTATGAACCTGTATCTCCGTAGGGGAGGGTCGTAGGAAAAAAGTTTATGGGAACTTGTCATAATATTTTTAATTTTTTCTTTAGATTCCGTGAGATTGCCCAATATTCTGGGACACCCCTGTATATATATATATATATATATATATATATATATATATATATATATATATATATATATATATATATATATATATATATATATATATATATATATATATATATATATATATATATATATATATATATATACAGTGTGACCAGTAAAGTCCGCATCATACGGGATTTTTTTTATTAATAGCTGTATTCGAAATTTGACTTTGGCATCAATTTCTGCTTCGATCGAGATGAAAATTAACCAAAAAATAATAATCACGTGATTCGCATTATCTGTCAAATTTTAATTTTTTCCAAAAAAATTCAAAAATGGGGTTATTTCTCAAAATATCAAAAAAGTCATTAGAAAAAGTTTTTCTAAATGAAATTTTTTAACCCTATGCAAAATTTGAGCTGTATAAGAAAATTTTAGATTTTTTGCCCATTTTTTGTAAATTTGCACCACTGTTGCAAAATAAGACTTAACGCAACCTATATAAAACTTCTTACTTTTGAGAATGCTTTATTCCAGACACCTTCTTTTTAAAAGTTGCGCCGTATTAAATGTGTGCTGTTTTACAAAATCCAAATAGGGTTATTAAAATTTGGTCCTATGTGTTTGCAAAGTTTATTTGTTTTTGACCCTGTATAAGGTAACTCCATAAAATAATTATTTTTTAAACGTAGTTTGTGGCTAAAAGTAATACATATTTTAATTAAGACAAACGGGTACACAGTATCATAAAGTAAAGTTTGCATTAAGTGAAAAATACATTTTTGTTTAACTTCAGAAAGTTTTATATAGTTTCAACGATTTTATTTAAAAACTCTTTATTAAAATTTGTTATAAAGCTATTTTAAAGAAATAAGTCAAAATAGTATTTTATTATTCAAGTGCAGTATTCAAAAAATTAATTAGTATTGTACCGTACCCTGATGCACCAAAAAAAAAGTTGGCCGTAAAACAAATGATAAAAAAGATCAACAAGGCTTTGTTTTAATAATGACAGACAAATCGCTTTCTGTTTATCATAGTGACTTTAAATTAATACTGCATATTAAATTTAAAAAAAAAGTTAACTTTACAGGAAAAATTAATTAAATTGTATTAATATGTGCTGAAAACACAAGTCATCGTGTAGCAGCCAATATTTTTAATAAAAGGGATCCAGGCAAAAATGTGCAACAGTCTACTGTAAGTAGGATTATGGAAATTTAAATCAACTGGATCGGTGGAAAATTCATTTAAAAAAACTCGCAATCCTATAAAACATGTGAAAGTCCAATTAAATGTGTGCCTAGATGTTGTGGAACATGGCCAAACTAGTATTAGACATGTTTCTTGCAGAACTGATGTACAAAGAGAGAGTGTAAGGAAGATTTTGCATAAAAATAAATTTAAACCTTCTAAATCTAAATTTATCATATACTCTTAAAAAACGAGATTTTCACATACGTTTTTGATTTCCTTTTTGGTACCAGGGGGAAAAAGAAAAAGATGTGTCCTTTCCCTTTTACGTTTTATGGACCGACGAGGCCACTTTCACTTCAAACGGCGTTGTAAGCTCTCAAAACTGTAGATGGTGGGCTCAAGAAAATTCAAATTTTATAATAGAATGCAGGGACCAGTATTCCTTTAAAACAAATGTATGGGGGCGGTGTTTTAAACGATCAAGTTGTTGGTCCTTATTTTTAGAGGTAATTTAAATTCTGAAGAGTACCTACGCTTCCCAACACCGAGATCCTTGAAATTTTGGACAATATGCCTATTGAAATAAGGCAAAATTTGTGGTACCAGTGTGACGGTGTCCCATCCATAATACAAGACAGGTTCAGGAACGCCTCTTGGAAATATTTAGGGGAAAGTAATTGGACATAATATGGAGAAGTACTGGCCGGCTAGGTCTCCCGGGTTTAACCCACTTGATTTTTTCTTGTGGGGTTACCTAAAAAAAAAAGTTTACAAACAAAAACCTTTCCGTATTTGACATTTGGAAACGGTGATTCGAAACTGCATTTCGAAATAAGGCCCCTTTTAAACAGCTCCCTTAAAGATGTGTCAAGAAGAACAATTATTTGTATTGAACGCAATGGTGGGCACCAAAAAATGTAATTTTAAATTTTAAGTTTTAAAATGTTTTTATTTAATACTTAAATACCAAAAATGGTTTGTTAATAATTAAAGTTGAAAATTTTTCATGCGTTTAATTATAATAATAAGTTTTTTTTTTTTAAAAAATTTGACTCTTTTCAATTAAACTCTCTTCCCAAAATTAATTTATTACTTTTAGACACAAACTACGTTTTCAAAAATATTTTTATGAAGCTACCCTTTTACAGGTTTAAAAATAAATAAACTTTTCATCACATGTGAAAATTTCAAAACCTATTTGGATTTTGTGAAAAACAAACATTTCATATGAAAACACTTTTAAAAAAAACATGTCTGGAATAAAGCATTGTCAAAACTAAGAAGTTTTATGGGTTGCTTTGGTCTTATTTTCAACAGTGGTGCAATTTACAAAAAAAGGACAAAATATCAAAATTGTCTTATAAAAAACTGAAATTTTGCATATGGGCAAAAATTACATTTAGAAAAACTTTTTTCCTATCTTTTTTTATTTTTATAAATAACCCCACTTTTGAATTTTTTTTTGAAAAAAAAAAAAATTTTACGAATAATGCGAATCCGTGACCCTTATTTTTTGGTTATTTTCATCTCGATCGAAGCAGAAATTTTATATATATATATATATATATATATATATATATATATATATATATATATATATATATATATATATATATATATATATATATATATATATATATATATATATATATATATATATATATATATATATATATATATATATATATATACCATTTAAATGTGACGAAAAGTGACTATAAGGCCTAAAAATTACAATTTTAGGTTATTTTGAAAAATTTGATTCCTAAAAAGTTTAAGCTGGAATTAAATTTATTATACTAGGTTTTATTTATTACACTCTCTAGTATATATAAAAAAATATTTTGGTCCCCTAAATCATTTAACTTTAATTTTGAACATAGTTAAAAAAAAAAAACAGTAAAATGACCATTTTAAATGGCCGCCGAAAATTCAATAGTTAATCGATCCACTCGCGTATAGCTCATTTTTTATTCATTTTGTCTGCAACGATCGTTATTATTTTGTTTCAAAGTTTGTTATTAAAAAAAATATTGTCATTATAACTTAAAAAGTATATAAAAAAATATATATTAGGTACTTAAACTAAAACCTTGTTAAAATACATATTTTCTCTTTAATAATCACATTTTCGTTTATATCTTCTTTATTATTAATCCCATTAAAAATATTTATAAAACTTTTTATATAGACAATCCAAAACGCCTTATATTTGGTTTCATAATTTTTTTTATATCTTATATAGTTTTTGAAATATGAAACTTTAAAATTAAAAAAATAAATATTTAAAAAACTATAAAAGATATAAAAAAATATAAAACAAAATATAAGGCATTTAAGATTATCTATATAAAAAGTTTAATAAATATTATTGATAGGATTACTAATAAAAAAGATATAAACGAAAATATGATTTTCACCAAAAATTTCAGTCCAGAATGGTAATAAAAATATTATTATTTTAATATCGCAGCTTTTATGTTTTTTTTCTATTATTAATCCCTTTATTTATTTATTTAAATCCCAAATTACAAAAATAAAAAGGTAATAATTTTTGATTTTTTAGGTATACCTTGCAAAAATCCCAAAAATACTTTTTTTTAATATAACAAAGCTATAACATTTAAAAGATCTCAAAAAAATATATAATCTGTGTAGTATAAAATGTTGTATATATTTTAGAGTTTTTGAGATATTGACGATTAAAAAAAAATCGTTAATATCCCAAAAACTAAAGATATACAAAAAAATTTATAAAACAAAAAAGTCATTTAAATTGTCTATATAAAAAATTATATAAACATTTTTGATAAAGTATATAATAAAGAAACATAAAATATACTTTTTTTAAATTTAACTTCAATATTTCAAAAACTATAAAAGAATTGACGAAATTTTATTAAATAAAAAAAAATATTTTTATAAGATCTTAAATTTCAGTAGTATAAGTTTTTTGTATAAATCTTATACATTTTAAGTTATAACGAAAATATTTAATTTAACAATTCCTATTTCTATTGAGTTTACTAAGGTTTAATCAATTATAGACAAGTGTATAAGTTCGGGACAAGAAAATCCCCTCAAGGGCTTATTCTACGTATCACTACGTCCTAAATTTCTGTGCGATTCGAAGTTGATAGAAATCTGTAGCAAAAGGATAAAGTTGGCAATTTTTTAAAAATCACCAACTTTGAAACGCAATATTACCGATCATTGCAGAGAATTGTTTTTTTTAGTTATTCGCTTGATGAGCATACATTAGCGAAAAACATGAGCTTCAGCGAGAGAATATGTTGAATTGAATATTTGGCGGTCATTTGAAAATAGTAATTTGTTTTTACTGATTTTTATTGTCTAACTACGTTTTAAATATAAGTTAAATGGTTTAGGAAACCAAAATATTTTTTATACATACTAGGAAACAAAATAAATTAAACGCAGTATAAATAATTTTATTCCAGCTTACAGTTTTTGAGAATAAAATTTTTAAAAATAGGCTAAAAATAGTGAATTTTCTGCCTTTAAATCGTCATTCCTCGTGACCTATTGCACTTAGAGGGCTAAAATTTGGTTTAAGAGAATTTTTTGCAATGTACTTCAAGATAACCTAACTTATTATTTCTTCTACGCATGTATTAATTTTCTAACCAGCTTTTTTGGGCTCTGATGGATCGTGCTTTTCAAATTTTATCTAACCTAACTGTACGAATTCTTCGATATGGGTTAACAAGTGGACTGTATAATAATTTAAACTACTTTTCGTTTTGTTTTCTTATGTATTTCCGGTAAAAAATATATTTTTACAGAGACGAACATGGATCGTGCACGGCACGTATTTTGTCAGCGTTAGAGAGCGTCTCGTTTTTCTTTCTCACACACTATGTCCTTCTTCGTTATTACTTAACTTAAAGATGTACAGATGGCCGTAGGTAAGACATTTTAATACAAAAAATAAAAGAAACACTGTTGACAAATTGTACATACCGCCGGCCTTGAAATATTACAATATTTCTAAATAACTAAAACTATTTACAATAAAAGAAAATCAAAATAAAATCTACAAGTTTGGATTTACTCTTTTATCTCTTCACAAGGTAACGGGCAAATTTTATTTATTGCTCGCTGAACAACACCATTTTTAGTACGCACGGAAACCACGCGCACTAAATTGTCTTTACCAGGATGCACAGACACTATTCGTCCTAATGGCCAATGCATAGGAGGCTCGTTGTCCCCACGTAACAATACTAAACTGTCAATTTGGATATTTTCCTTGGGAGTTTTCCATTTCTGACGTTGCTGTGAGGTATTTAGGTAGTCTTTACCACAAACAGACCAGAATCTTTGCACCATCTGCTGCAGCAATTGGTAATGTCGAAGTCGGTTGGCAGGAATTTGTAATTCATCAGATTGAGGAACGGCAACAAGACTTTCTCCAATCAAGAAATGACCAGGTGTCAGGGCTTCCAGGTCGGTGGGGTCGTTAGTTAAGGGTAGGATGGGCAGAGAATTTAGGATTGCCTCTATTTGAGTAAGTAAAGTATAAAAACCTTCCAAATTTAAATGTACGTCGCCAAGAACTCGTTTTAAATGATACTTAAAAGAACGCACGGCTGACTCCCAAATGGCTCCATGATGAGGGGCTCTGGCAGGTATAAAATGCCATTTAATTTTATGTTCTGCAAAATATTTTTGAAATTTTACGTTAACAGATTCTCGAACAATGTGACACAGTTTAACCAGATCATGATTAGAGCCAACAAAATTAGTGGCGTTATCACTAAACATGTGACTGCATAAACCACGACGAGAAACAAAGCGTTTGAAGGCGTTCAAGAACCCCTCTGAACTTAGATCCGTTACAAGTTCTGCATGAACAGCACGTGTACTTAAGCAAATAAAAATGCAAATATACGCTTTAATAATTATTCGATTACGAGTTTTACCATCCTTAAGGGAGTAAGGAACGGCATAATCAACACCGCAGTATAAAAAAGGACGAGCAGGTATGACTTTGGGGGCCGGCAGTTAACCCATCATTTGACTAATGCTAGATGGTTTTACGCGAAAACAAGTGATACAAGTTCTCAGTACCTTTCTTACTTCATTTCGACCGTTATTTATCCAAAATTTTTCGCGAATCTGCGTTAAAATAAACTGTGGTCCTGCATGCAAGTATTTGTAATGATAGTAAGTTATCAGTAATTTGACGAATTTATGTTTGGAAGGCAATATAATTGGATGTTTACGAGTAAATTCCAGGTTAGAATTACTTAATCGACCACCTACACGTAACAAATCAGTTTTGTCTATAAAAGGATTTAAATTTAAAATTTTACTGTCGTTGTTTAAATTTTTATCCGATTTTAAAATTCGAATTTCCGGCATGAAACACTCTTTTTGAACAATTTTACAGAGTTTTAAAATAACATCGTCTATTTCATCTCTCGTTAAAGGACCTTTAATTTTATTATTTTTGGGGCAACTGTTATGACAAAATCTATAAATATAGCATAAAACACGAACTAACTTAATAAATGACGAATATAGGTCAAATATTTCGTTTTTTATAATTGTCCCTTGCTTGACGGCTGCAAATAAAATATTTAAGTTTTCCTTTCGCGCTTCATGAACGATGATTTTGACACATTTAGTATCTTTCAATACATCAAGGTTTTCTCGTAAAAATTGAGGTCCATGCCACCAAAGTTGGTTATCCTTTAAAATTATGGGGTCGGCGCCCCTAGAAACCAAATCTGCCGGGTCGGTGTCAACGTGATACCAAGTCATGTTATTGTGAGACGTTGAATTTCCGCAACTCGGTTTGCTATAAAAATTTTCCATTTGCTAAGTTCGGAATTTAACCAATCTAGCACGATAGTAGAGTCGGTAAATAAATTAATTTCATTTATCTGAATATCTAAAGAATTAAGAACTCAATTAATTGTGCTAGTAGTAAAGCGCCGCAAAGTTCTAAGCGTGGTAAACTCATTGATTTTAACGCGCGATTTGGAACAAATAAGATGAGAATGAATGGTTTCTTTATCATTTTGAGAAATTAAGTATATGCATGCGCCATAAGCTAATTGGGATGCATCGCAGAAACCGCATAATTTAATTTGTTTATGGTTAGAAATCAAAACACATCTCGGGATTTGTAACACGTTTAAATATTTAAGTGTTTCGACAAACGCTAACCATTCGTTCGCGATATCTTTCGGTACAATAGTGTCCCAGTCAAGCTCCAACTTCCAGATTTTCTGTAATATTAATTTTGCTTTAACTATAACTGGGTTTATTAATCCTAAAATATCGAAAAGTTGACCTATACAAGCGAAAAACGTTCTTTTACTTATAATAAATGTATTTATATTTAATTCAAATTTATAACCAATTGAATCCAAATTAGGATTCCAAACTGTACCTAATGTTTTTGTTTCGATTTCCCCTCGTAAGTCAAATTGTTTATTTTGTACAGTTACATCGTCGTCTTCGTTAGAACTATTTATTGCACGTAAATCGTTGGACACCCATTTTCTGAGTTTTAAACCGTGATTTGATAACATTTCAATAATTTAATTTTTAAGCTCAATAGCTTTGTCAATATTTTCATGACCAAAAATTAGGTCGTCCATATAAAAATTATCGCATATAATTTTGCTAGCCTCTGAATATTTACTTTTATATTTTTGTCCTATCTCGTGTAATACGCGAGTCGCAAGAAAGGAAGCGCTTGCTGTACCGTAGGTTATTGTATTGAGTCGATAATGATATATTTCGTTTGTAGTATAGTTTCTCCAGAGAATCCTTTGTAAATCACATTGGTCTTCATTAATTAAAATCATACGATACATCTTTTCTATATCTGCAATTATTAAAATAGGATAGGTTCGCATTAATAAAATAATATCAAAAACATCTTTCTGAATTTTTGGACCTGTCTTTAGAACATCATTAAGGCTAAGACCGGAGCTAGTTTTAAAACCTGCGTTAAAAACCACTCGTGCTTTTGTTGTACTGCTATTTTCTTTTAATACCGCGTGATGACTAAGATAAACGCAAGGCACTGTAGAATTTTTAACTGTAGGATTAACTCGCGTCATATGTCCTAAATCTTCATATTCTTTAAGAAAATCTACGTATTGTTTACGCAATTCAGGCTGTCTTTCTAATTTTTTTTCTTATTTATATAAAAGTTTTAAGGCAATCGAATATGATTCACCGAGATCACCAATATTATCTTTTACCGGGAGTTTTACGATAAATCTACCGCTAGGATCCTTTTTTACATTTTTTCTAAATCCAATTCCTCATTAGTCATTTCATTTTGTTTGCTGTCAATAAAGTTTTCGATTTGCCAAAACTGTTGTACCGTACTTTGTAATACTTTGTCTTTGGCATGGTTAACGGTCAAAAAACATTTCGTGTTGTTTTGAGAAACAAATTTCGTATTTTGTAAAATAGGCTTTTGCGGACCTAATTCTAATCTTTCGCTATTTAAACAACGGAAAAATAATTCGGTGCCCATTAAAATGTCAATTTTTTCCGAGTAATTAAAGTCAGGATCGGCTAACTCTACATTTTGTGGTATATTTAACATATATGAATCAAAAGAAACCTGTGGAATATCGGTGGTTATTTCATCAATGACCAAGAATTCAAGGTTTGACTCAAAAGAACCGTTTGCAGATTTAATCTTTGTCTTAACTTTTGAATGAATGTTTATTTTTGCATTACTTATCCCTATAGTTGGCATATTTATTTGATTACAGGGTAATTCTAATTTTTCATATAATTTTTTGGTACAGAAATTTGACTGACTTGCCGAATCAAGCAAAGCTCTGAATTTTATGGGTTTATTATTTTTACCTAAAACATAAACAACAGCAGTTGCAAGTAAAATTTGCGGTACGTCTGGATTGTGTAACTCTGTCGTACTTAAGCTTAAGCTATCAGCTGAAGATACCGTGGAAAGCGTAACAGGCGACGTTGAGATGGGATCTCTCGCGTCAGTCGCTGCGACTTCGAGGCGCTGGGCATGGTTGCCAGTTTGAGCAATCGGACATTCGGTTTGTGAGTTATTGGGTACAACCGATAGATTACATGTATTATTTGGATTGTTTACCCTTGATTCATTAGTAAACGTATGACGATTGTTAAAGTTAAAATCACGCAGTATGGAGTTATGTTTTCTATTGCAAAACCTACAGCTTTTACCACTGCAGCTTTCGGAAGTATGACCGCGTTTTAAACAATTGGTAAAGATATTTAATCGCTTTAATTCAAAATATCTATCTTTACATGAAAGGTTTAGTAATTTTTCGCATTTATACGTAAAATGATTATTTTGTCCGCAAAAGGAGCACATAAAGTTGTTATTTCCGAACTGATTTTGCGTTGGTGGAAATTTTTGGGGTGAATTTTGTGGTGCTTTAGGAAACTAGGTTCCCGTATGTAAAGTTACATGTTGGTTTTGTGACGGATTATAAGGCTTTCTTTCATTATGCTGTTCATAGTGTTTACTATTAATCGTTTTGAGGACTATACATTTTTGTTTTAAAAAGTTTAAAAATTCATCAAGTGTTGGAGAAATCTCTTTATTAAATAACTCCCATTCCTTTTTGGATTGAGAATCTAATTTTTGCGAAATTAAAAATATTATTAGGGTATCCCAGTGAGCCACGAGCTGATTGAGACTTTTTAATGCTCGAAGATGTTTAACTACGTTATCTATAAGTTTCCGTAAATTTTGATGAGATTCTTTTGGTACACTTTGAAGCTCAAATAAGCTTTTCACATGATTATGTATTAAAACCCGTTTATTTTCGTATCTTTCTTTTAAAAGGTTTACAGCCGTTTCATAATTCGCTTCGCAAATTTCAAGGGATTTTAGTATTTCTGCTGCCTCTCCGCGAAGGCACGATTGAAGGTAATAAAACTTTTGAATTTTCGTTAAATCGGAATTTTTGTCAACTAACGCTTGAAAAATTTCGTAGAATTGTACCCACCCTTCGTAGGTGCCGCTAAATTGGGGTAATGAGATTGATTATATTTTCACTGAATTGTTAAACGGTACCGGAGGTAACGGTGAAACACGTTGCACGTTTATATTTGCATTTGTATTTTGATTAATGTGATGTTCATGCTCTTCTATTAGATTAACGGCTCGGGCCGCGATGCCAAAGTACTCATCTTCGAACGGTACTCTTTCGCCTTCGAACTTATAAAAATCAAATTCCTCAATTTTTGACTGAACTGACTAAAACTCTGCCCACGTAGTTTCGAGTTTGCTTAGTCTTAATTTTACTTCGGTAATTTTAGGATTAGAGTCAAGATAATTTCTTAAACGTGTCAACGTTGCTTTGCACTGACCTCACACTCCTCATTATTAGACATTTTGTCGTTAAGAGTAAAGAAACTTTAATTTAAATTTTTTAGGTTATTTCTACTTCGTTTTTTAAACTATTAAATTATTTAAGCTTTACTAACTCAAATTTAGGCATGCAAAGAAGGTATTTTTGTTTGTTAGTAGGATAACTAAGCGTTTTTTTTTTGGTTAACTAAGCGGAAAATATGGAATGATCTGGCAGGTTATTCTTGTAGCAGATGCTTGGCAACACCGCAACTTCTTATTGCAGGATGGAGAACTTTCCAGATGGATTTAAGAGAGAGAATTTAAGAATTATATGAGGCGCGTCAGTATCAAAGATCATTTTCCAGATGGCTTCCAACAAGGATGATTAACAATGAATCACAATTTTTTAATTATACGGCTCGACGGACCAAATTTTATGTACGAATTCTTCAATATGGATTAACAAATGGACTATATAATAATTTAAACTACTTTTCGTTTTGTTTACTTATGTATTTCCGGTAAAAAATATATTTTTACAGAGACGAACATGGATCGTGCACGGCACGTATTTTGTCAGCGTTAGAGAGCGTCTCTTTTTTCTTTCTCACACACTATGTCCTTCTTCGTTGTTACTTATCTTAAAGATGTACAGATGGCCGTAGGTAAGACATTTTAATACAAAAAATAAAATAAACACTGTTGACAAATTGTACACTAACCTAACTCACAATGTTGGATCTATTTATAATAAACTTTAAATTTAATATAAGACAAGAACTACTTTTTGCTGTAACACCTTACATTTTAAAAGTTGAAGATTAAATAATTTAGAATAAGTAAAAGTTGGGTCTACTTGCAACTGTACACATTCTCGGGCTTTCCAGCCCTAGGTAGGAAAAATTTGCATTTTGTTATCCTGTAATTAGATTATTGTATACAATATTAAGACTAAAAATCTTAGTTCTAAAATTCACATTTTTTTTTTTTTTTTTTTTAAATATGGATTATTCCTTTACTTTTTTTTTAAATTTGTTTCATAATTTAGAGTTTAAACATTTTTTAAATCAAATTTTTTTTACTTATTCTAAATTATTTAATCTTCAACTTTTAAAATGTAAGGTTTACAGCAAAAAGTAGTTCTTGTCTTATATTAAATTTAAAGTTAATTATAAATATATCCAACATTGTGAGTTAGGTTAGGTTAGATAAAATTTGAAAAGCACGATCCATCGGAGCCCAAAAAAGCTGGTTAGAAAATTAATACATGCGTAAAAGAAATAATAAGTTAGGTTATCTTGAAGTACGTTGCAAAAAAATCCCTTAAACCAAATTTTAGCCCTCTAAGTGCAATAGGTCGCGAGGAATGACGATTTAAAGGCAGAAAATTCACTATTTTTAGCCTATTTTTAAAAATTTTATTCTCAAAAACTGTAAGCTGGAATAAAATTATTTATACTGCGTTTAATTTATTTTGTTTCCTAGTATGTATAAAAAATATTTTGGTTTCCTAAACCATTTAACTTATATTTAAAAGGTAGTTAGACAATAAAAATTAGTAAAAACAAATGACTATTTTCAAATGACCGCCAAGTATTCAATTCAACATATTCTCTAGCTGAAGCTCCTTTTTTTCGCTAATGTATGCTCATCAAGCGAATAACTAAAAAAAAAAACAATTCTCTGCAATGATCGGTAATATTGCGTTTCAAAGTTGGTGATTTTTAAAAAATTGCAAACTTTATCCTTTTGCTACAGATTTCTATCAACTTCGAAACGCACAGAAATTTAGGACGTAGTGATACGTAGAATAAGCCCTTGAGGGGATTTTCTTGTCCCGAACTTATACACTTGTCTATAATTGATTAAACCTTAATAAACTCAATAGAAATAAGAATTGTTAAATTAAATATTTTCGTTATAACTTAAAATGTATAAGGTTTATACAAAAAACTCATACTACTTAAATTTAAGATCTTGTAAAGATACAATTTTTTTATTTAATAAAATTTCGTCAATCTTTTATGGTTTTTGAAATATTGAAGTTAAATTTAAAAAAAGTATATTTTATGTTTCTGTATTATATACTTTATCAAAAATGTTTATATAATTTTTTATAAAATAAATGACTATTTTGTTTTATAAATTTTATTGTATATCTTTTAGTTTTTGGAATATTACCGATTTTTTTTAATCGTCAATATCTCAAAAACTATAAAATATATACAACATTTTACACTACACAGATTATATATTTTTTTGAGATTTTTTAAATGTTTTAGCTTTGTTACATTTAAAAAAAAGTATTTTTGGGATTTTTGCAAGGTATACCTAAAAAAAAAATCAAAAATTATTACTTTTTTACTTTTGTAATTTGGGATTTAAATAAATAAATAAAGATATTAATAATAGAAAAAAAAAACATAAAAGCTGCGATATTAAAATAATAATATTTTTATTACCATTTTGGACTGAAATTTTT